>KK499786.1:313009-419976 GCA_000688715.1 Glossina pallidipes | reverse complement strand
TCTCTCTCTCTCTCTCTCTCTCTCTCCCCCTCTCTCTCTCTCTCTCTCTCTCTCTCTCTCTCTCCCTCTCTCTCTCTCTCTCTCCCTCTCTCTCCCCCCCTCTCTCTCTCTCTCTCCCCCTCTCTCTCTCTCTCTCTCTCTCTCTCTCTCTCTCCCTCTCTCTCTCCCTCTCTCCCTCTCTCTCCCCCCCTCTCTCTCTCTCTCTCTATCTCTCTCTCTCTCTCTCTCTCTCTCTCTATCTCTCTCTCTCTCCCTCTCCCTCTCTCTGTCTCCCTCTCTCTGTCTCTCTCTCTCTTTCTCTCTCTCTCTCTTTCTCTCTCTCGTTCTCTCTCTCTATTTCTTTCCTTCCCTTTTAGGCTTCTCTACTAAGCCTACGTTAATAACAAACAAATGGAAACATTATAGTCGGGTGAGGACAAGCACTAAGTACCCTACACTGCTTTGACTAAAGCAACTCCTTATTTCTTTTCATGAACGTTGTATTTTCAACGAAGTTCTCATATGGGCTTCCAAAACGTAATGTCACGTGATTCAAATTTATCAAAATTTATCCCTCTTGCCGAATACCTTATTATTCTTTACCAATCTTCGTCATAAAGTGCTAACAGTTAACGTTGAAAGCGATACAGAGGCTTACTTGCCATAGAAATCTTTATATGGGTTGCAGTTCAAAAACAATTGTACGCAGTCCAATTGTAGTAAAGTCTTTTGTACCAGGATTACTTTTCATCATAAAATCTTACGGAACTTAAGCAGTTTTTGCCATTTGAAAAGCTTACTTTTCCTAGGAATTTATTATTGGGACGGAGATTCAAAAAATTTACCCCTTTGGTCTAAATTTTTCACATCAATTTATTACTTAGGGATTTTTGTGAAGAAATTTTGAAAATTATAAATTTTTTCATATAATGTCTTTCTCAAAATAAGACGTTATCCGAGGATTGGAACCAAAAGTGTTCCAACCTATACGAATTATTTAATAGAGTTCTTTTTTTGGGCCAATCAATCTACTTAAAATATCGTGTTAAGGTATCTTAAAAACCACGACTTGGCGATTAAAAGACAGACAGATAGACAGATGAGCTGATCAAGTAAGAATCATTTTCTAGATCTATCTTGTTTAAGTCCTTCTAAATGCATATATATACATACATCCGTACAAACCGATTATGTCGTTGACCATAAATAGGTGATTGGTATAAAAAACTTCGGACAGTTACACTTGATAATGAAATTTATGATTTTTAACAAGAATCGTTATAAGATTTTTCAAATTAATGACTTCTTATACTCTACGCCTGTAAAATTTACAAAAACAAAAAAAGAAAAAAAGAATTAAAAACTTTACTACTACTACGTTACAATACCAATGTTTTACTGATTTGTGAAGCCACACTAACTACCACATATGAGACTTGATTGCAATAAATCTTGCCATAAGCAAGGAGCACAGAAAGCTTGCCGACATTATTTCGCCGATAAAATACAACCATTAATAGGCAGTCACGATTTAAGCAAAATCTTAAATTAAATTAAAACCAAAACGAAATCGAGGTAATCGAGGTAATCGAGGAATTCAAGGCTATCAATTTCAATTAGCATATTATAGAAAAGGGAGAAACTTGGCTTTTCAGTGAATCGTGTTTTTGAAAAAAATCAAAAACATGCGGAAATACTAGCCGTCCTCCATATAGATGTAAGACACGAGAAAGTTTTATTCACTTTGAGGCGAATGTTGAATTTTTGCTGAATTTAAACGCTTTTATAACTAGTTGTGGGTGCGTCCACTCACAAGTTAAGGACAACTTCAGATAAGTTGTGAAAGCGAAAAATCTTGGGAATCAAATCAATCAAAATTGTTGTGAGATCATTTTCCTTACACTTGTCTGCTTTTTCCTATCAAGCACTTGGACCTCACTATTGGATCTAAGTGAAGCTGATGAGATAGCAAAGAGGCACGAATCAAGGCGTTACCTCGGTCAAGTTGGTCAAAGTAAAGCGGAAAACGATGCGTCCGAGTAAGTGACAGACTTATGATCTCATAAAGTGAGCACCGATGTAAACAACGATGTTTTCATACACCAAGTATTTATAAATATTTTTTATATATATATTTATATATACCTATGTACGCATATGAATTTTATAATTATTTAATAAATAATTAAATTTTTTTTATTTTTTTTGCAACATTTATTTACCTTTTAATTCTGACACACTGCTGCAAATTAGGCTCTCGCGCTTCTCAATTTTACATCAAAAATATATATTTTACACCAAAAATTACGCTCAAAATGCAAAAAAAAAAAAATAATAATAATAATAATCGGTAAGAAACTTTATATCCTTGAATTTAACTCAGTGCGAAATACTTTTATATTACGTTTGTTTCTTTCTTTTGGTATAGAAAGAAAGAAAAAAAAAAAACATGAAAAATTTTAACCATACACATGGAAAATGAAAAAAAAAAAAATTGATCTCTTTTTAAAATTACGTTTTTTTTTTTTCTTTTGTCGTTTTTGCCAGGGATTTGAGAATTTCGTGGTTTTAGCTATAAAGGTGCGCAAACCTAAACTAAGCGAATTAAGACCCAATTAAAAAAAAAAAAGAAAAAACCAAAAAATTTCACAAATAAATTCTGATTCTGATGTTTCCAATGATAATAAACGAAAAATATGTAATTAAATGTCACGCAGAAAATGTAATAAAAAAAATGAAAAATAAAGAAATAATTTATAAATAAAAAAATAAAACAAAAAAAACTCTGATAATATGACAAAGCAGAGTAGAGTTTCTTCTGACAATCCGAATGCCCGGAATGAGACAGGGTGATTCGGGAACATGCAGAAGTGGAACACAAGAATTTACACAAGTAAGAAAATTATATTCGATCGTGACCGAATCTTTTACACCCATCACCATGATCCTAAGGAAGAGAGAAAAAAATTAAAAGAATTAAATTTTCATGCTTTATAATAGTGATATGGGCGTGGTTAATATTTTCTATTTTCAAAATATAAGCTTTTGTCGCATAGGCGGCTTTTTGAAGCTTGCTTTTACGTATTGAAAAAAAAAGAATTTAAATTTTGATACGCTACTATATTGAGTAGGCGTGGTCAATTTCTTCCATTTTTGTACAGGTACGACATCACTCACCATACAATATGCGCAAAAAAACATTTTTCTATTCTTTTCAAAAAAACAGAGATGTTCTCAGCTTACGTGGTGCTGTGGGCGTGTCCTTGGACCGATTCGACTTACTTTCAACTTCCAATGTTTCTGCCAAATTTAAAGTGGATAGCTTTTTTTTTCGGCCAGAAGAATGTTTTTGCAATAGACACTACACAGATGGACAGACGGACCACTTTAAATCGATTTAGAATTTCGTGCTGATCAAAAATATAGATACTTTGCGGGATCTCCGATGCTTCCTTCCAGACTTTGCAAACGTTTAACAAAATTAATATATCCCTTATCCTTCGGTGATGGGTATCAAAAAAAAAAAAAAAACAACAAAACAGAGTTGTATTCACCTCAACCTACTGCCGTAAGAAATTCATAGCAAAATTCCGGGAAACATCGGAAACATGGACATCGGTTTTCGGATTACTTCTACTTAAACGAATATTTTGGTTATTAGCATAATTTTCAAAGGCGAGTCACTTCTGCTAGCACTTTATGATCTATTTTGCGTAAAACAGTTATAAGCCTGCGTGCATATGTGAACGCAGGTTCACTTGAGCTGAACCACTGAAATAGAGAACGATCCTTAGAAGTAATCGCTCATCACAGGGTAGCACTTTCTTGATTGACTGCCGTAATTCCGTGATTAAAAGGACGCTTCGCCAAGCCTCATATAAAATGCATTTGCATGCACAAAAAGCAATAATTACATGTGAGATGGTCTTTCCAATCGCTCAAGGACGATCGGTGAAAGACACACGCTAAGCCATTCAAATGTCCCAACTTTAATGGGTAACCCTAAAAAATATTCTTCTATAAGTCATTTACAAAAATATTTGCTATCAAGGAGTTAATTTCCTATACAGCAAGCGCCGCTATAACGAGTGTTTGTAAAAAATGTTTTCGGGTAATATGACGGAAAAATGGTGACCTTCTTTGTATAACACGTTAAAAAAATGGGACAGTTTTTTGACTATCTCCCCCTCCCTCCATTACTATCCCTTGTAAAAAAAAAAAAATAATAATAATTTTTTATTCAGTGCCCATAAGAATTATTGTCACTTATTGCCTTAAGACTGATTATTGAAGCAAGTTAATCGCTTTGGCCTGTCAATGATCCACCGAACGACTCCTAGCGTGTTGTAGGACGGTCTACTGTCTGCATTATACACGAAGTGATGCCTATGACAAAAATTTCATCCCAATCACATCGTTTCCCTGTTGTCACAATTGTGAATGAATTTTTACTTAAAAATTTAGATCATTTGCAAAACGAAGGAAGAGTATTTTGTCTTTAGATTTGGATCTTTTTCTTTTCTTATTTTTTTTTTTTTTTTTTTTTTTACAAACAAAAAAAAGGGCACATAATAAAAAATCGTTAAGTTAGTTATAACTCAAAGAAGAAATTCAACAATTTTCACATGAAAAGAACCAAACAAGGTAAGCCCAAAAGAACTTAATGTCCATACACTTCTTCCCTCTCACTACATGTACTTTTTTATCAGCAGGCAAAGTTCAAAGAACAAATAAAACAAACGAATTGAGCAAAGAAAACATATATGGGCACAAACATTCTTGATGGTGCTCATATACAATTACCTTAAATAAAACAAAAAAAGGAAGAAGAAAATTAAGTTAAGAAAGAAATACAAGAAAGATTACATATGTAGTTGAAGACGAATATTTTGATACTTCTATCTATACCAGCATCGATCGATGTTTAATTAAACGCATAAAAAAAGTTTATTTAGACAAACTATTTTTACATTAAATGGAGTAAATGATGGGCGGGGCCTCTCGGCTAACAATGATTTGTCTTTTTCTCAACATTTCGAAATCAATTTTTCAATGGAGAAATTTTATGAATTTTGTTAAACTTTAAATTTTAAAAGCATTTTCTGCA
Source organism: Glossina pallidipes (assembly GCA_000688715.1). Classification (NCBI taxonomy): domain Eukaryota; kingdom Metazoa; phylum Arthropoda; class Insecta; order Diptera; family Glossinidae; genus Glossina; species Glossina pallidipes. Next base: position 414,890 of record KK499786.1, on the reverse strand, counting down.
TATGAAGCAATGTTGAATCGTTTCCTTCGGTCAAGACCGACCGTATACGATCAATACTCTTCATTATTATGCTCATCATAAAAGACCAATAATTTTAATTTTAAGTCATCAGAAGTCGCTAATCGTCACTAGCCATAACTAAAATTGGTTCAATTTTTAGCTTTATGTTAAGCCAACTATCAGCGATTTCTAATAAATATATGGTTAAGAAAATTTGACAAATTCAATGTAAAGATGATCGTGGAAAGCAATCTCTTCCATCAGTGCTAAGAAAATTGCATCAATTTTTTTTTTTTTTTTTGAATAAAAATTATGAACCATGACATGACGAAGCATCGGGAACTTAAGCTGCCTTCAAATATGGACTAAAAACAAGCCTGCTCAACTTTCTTGCCTTATTGTTATTGTAAGCATATATACTTAAGTAAGTAAGTAAGTAAGTAAGTAAGTATAGTAAGTAAGTATTTATTTTTTTTTTAATTTTAACTTTGATTTTCAGCATTAAATTGATGATTATTTGATCGGGCCATGCTATTCAAAACTATCAAAAGAAAGTGAACCTTCCCTAATCATTAAACTTTTGTTGTTGTATTACATATTTTACTTGTATTGTACTCACATATCATTTGTTACAAATTAGATAAGTAATTTAAGGAATGCTTGGCTACTAACCGTTACACAGAAAATGCTCCAGACACTAAATTAGTGAAAAACAAATACAAAACAAAAAAAAGAAAAGAAAAGCAAACACACACACACACACTCGCACACACATACTTATAAAATCTGTTTAACAGACAAAGAGGAGCACTTTCGAAAAATAAGACAAATCCAACATGTAAGCAAATAAAAAAAAATAAAAAAAAGTCTACAAAAAAATAGCAACAAGAAATTGTGAACAAAACATTTATTAGTGAAGGCAAGCAAGCAAGCTCGCAAGAGGCGCTTAAAAAAAAAAAAAAGAAAGGAAAACTTACGAAAAAACAAAAAAAACTATATATATATAAATAAATAAATAAAAATCGCCTTAAAAAAAAAAAAGAAGTTAAGCGCAAGTTTAATCTTACACTTGTTATCTCTACGCATAAGTTTTACTTTGAGCACCTGAGCACCTTCTTAATGCACTTTCAATACTTTCCATACACGCACACAATACACTTTTATTTTCTAATTGTCACTAATCTAATTTTTCCTCTTTTTATTTTTTTTTTTTTTTTTTTTTTGTTTAATATTTATATATATATATATATGTATTTTAATTACAATCCTTGAAGCTTTCGAGCAATTTGATGTGTGTTTATGCGGCAACTTAACTACAATAACTAACTAACTTTGCTAATGTACACCGTTGGCATACAAAGGTTCTTATTACATACAAGCTCACGTATATATGCGAATGTACGGAGTTTTAACGGCAGAAAACCAAAAGGCAGACAGACAGGTTTGATTTTGATGGTGCTGCTTGCTCTTACATTTAAACCAGCGACAATAGCAATGCATACTGCATGTATAAAATTATCCTCTTTTTACACAACTGCAATCAAAACAACAGGAACAACAACACAAACAACAACAATTATTGTTGTGCCTGCATATATATATATAAGATATAAAAACGACTCATTACTCGCTATAGTAGCATTCTAGTAAGTGTGTCTGCAAAAAAAGTTATTTTGTGGTTTCATAGTATGTAGGTGTGCGTGCATATACATATATATATATGGGTGTGTATTTACGCTCGTGCATATGCATAGCATAGTTTGGAATCAGCTGTTTTATTAGTATGTGTTGTATTGTTGTATATATTGCATTAAACTGTTGTCATAGTTGTTTTATAAAAAATCCAACTAACTACTCCACTACGTAAACGAAAAGAGCGAGAGCAGCTCTTCTCTAATTCTCCAATTGGCGAGTTGCCAATGCGTTCGAACAATTGAATACAGTTTAATACTGTAAACGAAAAATTTATAAAAGCTTAAAAATAAGACATAACTATGAGCTTTCTTTCTTTTTTTTTTTTTTCGTAGTAAAATATATACAAATCAAAGTAGAAAGTATAAAAATGACATATATGTTGAATATGTAATAAATGAAAAATAAAATAAATGAATAATAAAATAATTGAATAAAATTTGAAAATATTAAAACAAAATAAATATGTAAAAAATTTAAATAATTATTTAGAATTAATCCAGAAAAAAATTGATAGCAAAAATCCTTTTGCGAAATTTAAAAAAAAATAAAAAATTAATATTTGTGTTATAAATTAATTATAAATTTTTGTTCAACAAATGTCAAGAATAGAATGTGTGTCATATAATGATACGGTTTTGACAACCCTGCACAACAGTATTGTCATCCAGGGCAACATATGTTTAGTGGTACGTTTGCTATTTATTTGCAACATGGATCGTTTCGCAACCGCTGAACGTGTTCACTTAGTAAACACTTACTTAAAAAAAAAAAAAGCAAGTGATTCTGTAATAAGTACCTTTCCTGGCTATGGTCAATGTAATGGATCCAAGGTTGAGCGAAATGAATCTGACACGGCGCGTACACACACCATTTGGGCCTGTCTTACAACACATTATTTGCATCTTTATCTTTACAAAATTCAGCTAACAGAAGAACTGATCAGCCGGCGTGATCACGCAATACGTAGAAGATATATAAATTGGGCTCTTGAACAATTGCGTTAGGATTACGATTTTCCGACTCGAATTTTCTTCAGTGATGAGGCGTATTTTTCGCTTGGAGGATGGTTATGTCAGCAAGCAAAATTGTCGCATCTAGAGCAATGAAAATCCACAAATAACTTGCCAAAAATCGTTGTATTCCCAAAAAGTCATTGTAGCGCGTGGTAGTTGGTCTGGTGGTGGCGGGCCGCGTGGGGGGGAGCTATTACACAAACCATTAATCGTGACCGTCAAAGCCACACGACTACCAATTTTTTTTAGACGTGAAATTGTAGATGTGTATGGTGAAGATATTCAAAACGTTCCGTTTTGCCCATGTTTTGCGAGCAATTTCCCGGTCGTGTTTTGGTGATGTGAAAAGATGGTGTCGTTTTTTCACCGCTGCACTTTTTGCTTATGTTACGCAAACGATCGAGTTTATGCGAATAAGTCTTAAGCTCGTAACGTTTTGAAAATGAGAATCCATCAAATTATGCCTGCGGGAAAACATTTGAATGACATTATATTCCACAAGTAATGGCGAGTTCAAAATAACATATTGAAAAAAAAAAAACGATTTAATTCAAAACCCAAGCAGAAGTGTGAGTTCTTTACAATTATTTTCGAAACCACAAAAAGGATGGCCCTATAATAAATCCGAATTTGCCTCAGCTATGTAGCGTGCCGCGAAGTTCCCCAACTTAAACATGTCTCGCGAGAAGGGCGCCGGTGTTAGCATTTGATTAATAACTTTTCAAAATATTTAATTTTTTTTTTTTTTTTAATATCTAAATACGTAAACCTGAAATATAATGAATCTATTACGCTTTCTTTTATCCCAGGACATTGCCGAAAAAGAGGAAAGAGAGAAAAAAAATACTGCAACAATCGTAGGAGATTATGAATAGTATATGAAGTATACAAGGAGAAGAAGAAAAAGTATTAGCTATGTCAGTCTATATGTCTATCTGTTATACGTTTGTCAAAATCACGAGCGCAAATTTCAAACTTTCCTTGGGAAAAATAAAATTTTGTTCACAAATTCATCAATAATTTATATTGAACGCAGGAGGAGAATGCAAGCAATATTAACTCAGTTATTTAAATTAACTTGACTACCTTGTCCTACCATATTTAATATCATTTCATTACAATTAACTTGTAAAAAATTACGTAAACATGGTTACTGCTCTTGAAAATTAGAAAGTGATTTCAATACTGCTTACAGAGACGTAACTATCATTGAGAGTATTTTATAGTTGGCAGTAGCAACTCTGTTTAATCGGAAAATGAAAAAGAGAACGAGACCGAGACCGAGACTGAGACTGAGAGAAAGAAAAATATTTCATTCGGCTGCAAATTAGTCGAAAACTATATTGCAACTGGTGAGTGTGACCCCTGTCATAGGTAACAAATTTGTTTGTATTTGCGCATAAGCGGTCTGCAAAAAGCATTACTCGACAACGTGAGTATGCAATACTTAAACAATACAACCTTTATATATGTGCTATGCTAAGTATTTATATAGCAGGCAATCTACTACGTCTCGTTCCTTTTTATTGAACAAAAATAACTCTCGCCTTTGCCCGGATATTTTCTTTTGAACATTTTCAACGCGTGAATCATGCAGAATACCGTCGCACAGCTTTGTCTGTATTATTGTCCACGCTCATACGATAATCGCTCACAATCAGGATAATAAAATCATAAAAGAAAAATTTCATTTTTATTATTCCAATATTTCCGTGCCTCTGGTGCGCGTTCCGAGCTTTTAGTCGTTTAACAATTTTTGAAAGAATTAGTTGTTTTAAATCGTTTTTCAAATTCTTGCTCTTGTTGCGTACAAATTGCGTTTATATTGAAAAACCTTTTTTCTGAACGATTTTAACCCTCACTATTGGCGGTTTTTTTTTTTTTTTGAATTCATTCATTTTTTATATCTTTTATCGGATTTTTTATTATATCTTTTATTAGATTTATTAAACGATTGCGTCGAGTTTGTCCGTTAGTCCTAAGTAGTTAAGAATACATTTCGTTTAAATTGAAAAAAAAAAGGAATTGTTATCCGTTTAGTTTCCCTGGTATTAATGATCAAAAACATATGTAATGAAAATAAAAATGGCAACACCAACAATAATAATAATAATAATAATAATAATAATACAAGAGGATTTAAAATAATACACACGCATACTGTGCGATATAAACTTTCTACCTTGTTATCAAATCTTATAGATAAACTTATGAAGAATATTGAAACATTTCATTTAAATCGAAAGAATCTGTTGTCGCGCTGTTTGTTTTTTTATGTGTGTGTGGGTATAATGATTTCATACTTGATAGGGTGTAACTCTTTGACTCTATAGACTCTTTAGCTTTGCTTTGCTATATATTTAGAGTCTAATCTTTTCCTATCGGCTGGATAGGAAAAATTACAATCATTCTAAAGCTTTACTTGTATCTTGTGAAATGAACAAAAATTATTAAAAATTTGCGAATTCATTTAACTTTCAATTTTTCCGTTACTTTTCAAAATTTAAAACTAAAAAAAAATGAATATAACATGAACTTGAACAGTTAGTTTAGCTTGGATAAATAGAAAATAAGTGTTGCTTTTGTTTAGCCAGTGCGCTAAGACAAGCTAAGACAAGCACCTATTACTAATAAAAAAAAAAAATTTCATTTTCGGAAAATAGATCAAACTGCTGACATATAGATGGCATTGCCTATAAACAATAACATTTTCTGTACAAAGACAGCAGGAAAAAGTTGCAGATGGCCACGACGTCTTGCATTCGTTAAATAACAGTACCAACGTCTTGCATTCTGTTAAATGGCAGAATTCTGTTTAGTAGAAAAAAAGTGTTATTTTGAAAGTTTTCGGGATAATTCTTTTTTTCTCTTTGCTTTTCATATTTTAATTTTACTAAAACTACAAAGAAAAACGATATGATGATAATGAATTTGTTTGCGTTCATTCATTATCTGCAAAGAATGTTGAGTAAATCGTTAAATAGTTTAATAAGTTGCTATATAATTCCATATCATTTTTTTTTTTTTTTTGTTATGAAAATTAAGGATCGGCACCCGGATCGGAATAAGTATTTTTTTTATCTTTCATAAGAATAAGCGCGATTATAGTCAGGTAGGAAGAAGTAGCAAAAGAGGTATAGGGCAGCCGTACGCTGTATCAATATCGAATAAACATTCATTACAAATACGGACACACACAAAACATAATTAATGCATGATCTATCACTGAGTAACAGCTCATATAGAGTTGTTAACTTACCCCATCACCCCGTCAAGGATGATGGGTATATTCGTTTTTTTTTGAAAACATTTGCAACGCCCCGAAAGAAGCTTCAGAGAGTCCACAAAGTATATATATTTTTGATCGGCATCAAATACTTATCGGGTCCAAATTTAGCCGAAATCTCTGAATTTCTTGCCGACTCGATCGAAGAACTTTACAAGCATTCTTGCTTCTCTTCTTCCTAAATGAGCGGCCACTGCTCCACAGAGAGATTATAGTTACGGGATGAGAAAGTTAGTAAAACATTTTCCGCTTTTTTTTGTTCTTCTTGATGAGTTACATAAAATTCATATAGATTGAGGAAATATGTATTATAAGAGAATATAATTAAGTATAATTTTGGATAATACAAACTTTACATTTAATATCACTACAAGTTAAAAGGAGCGGCAGGCATTTTTTTTAATAACTAATTATATGCAAAATGAAAAACAAAATGAACAGCAACAACAATAATTATTAATTTTAGAGAGGTAAGAGGTAAGAATTTCTAATAATAGTGACAATAAATGAAAAGCTGACGAAAGTGACAAAGCATATTAATGAATACCGCGTTACCGCGTTAAGTTAAAAAATCCTTTAATAAATCATTAAATTAATTTTAGTCAAAGCCAACGAGAAGCTATGGAGTTTGCAATCCATACTTTCACTGCTAGCACAATAAGAAAGGGGTAGTAGACGACCCCTTTTTCTGTTACTGTTATTGTTTGCTATCAGTTCGAAGGCTGTTATACATCCATCTCTACACACAAACATTACATACATACAAAAGCTTACGCATATGTAGTTTGCTTCGAAACTCGACCGTTTGCTTATCTTCCGTTTCACTTCATCAGCTAACTGATGTTAACGAGTATATTCGTCATGGATGAAAAGTACAGACCATACGTTATTTAAATTGTAATTATAATGAAAAACACTATAGTCGGGTAAGGTCTACGATTAGACACCCTACACCACTTCATCTAATACAGTCACAGTTTATTCACTTTGGTGATAATACACCAAAAGTTATACATTATTTATATCATGCATTCCATAGTGGCCCTCATTTTGGGCGATACTCAAAACATCAACTAACGTGGTCCAAATTCAGCAAACTGATTATCCTTATCGAAGATTTCATTATTTTCCAATCGCTTCCATCATAAAAGACATCGCAAATTAACGGTTTAAGGATTTAATATTTCATGAAAATTTTTAAATGCGATGATGTTCAAAAAGTAGACTTACTTGATCCAAATTTTACTCAGTTAAACTCTATATCACTCTTAGTCTTTTGGATCAGTTTTCATCATAAAAATAAACAATTCGACATATTTCGGCCATATAAAGGCCTATTTTTCATTAGAATCCTGATTTAAGATTGGATTGGGGCTCCAAAATATAGACCTGCGCGATCCAAATTCTGCAAGTTTTATTTTTTTATAGCATATTATTACCATACGCTAAACTTGATGCAAAAATATCGAAAATTAGTAGGTTTCAAAAAATCGAAGTTGGCTGTCCATCATAACCGAATGCAATTTTCTTATTGACTTCGCTCGAAACAGTTATTGATATCGGAATTTTCACATTCGCTCATTCACGCATGTGTAATGCATCTTCATCACTCTTTCCTCCCATTCTAGAAGAAAACAACTATTATCTGCTTGAGGGTTTTCGTAGTCGATCTGAACTTGTATGGACGGTAGATTACTATTACCTTGCGTGACAGTGTGGAAATTTAATTCCAATTTTCCATTTTTTTTTTTTTTTTTTTTTTTGGGATTTAATTTCTGGAATTGTGTCTGCCATCTGTCAATCCACAGATCTATTTAATACAAGAGCAAGAGTTCGACACAAAAATCTTATACAAAATGAATTCTTATATCGCATATTATGTAGAAAGTGATCAAATCGAAAAAAAAGCCCTTTGAGCCCTCTGAGGTGCAAGAATGCTGCAACTATGTAAGAGGTATTAGAATCCATCGTTATTTATGAGTTGTGCCCCTTTTGCATACATCATAAAAATGATCGAAATGAAAACAAACTATTTGCATAGTCTTGCGTATGTGTGTATGTGTGGGCCGCGGCCATACATTATATAACTTACACTCTAAACGCTACGGTGATCCATGTAATGATTTTTTAAAATAAAGCTTTGTATGAGAAATGATCGATAAGGTGATTCGATCCGAACCATTTTTAATAGGTTTCGTCCTTGGCACAAACCACGTCGGTGTACAAAGTTGCGACCTGTAGGTCGAAGACAAGTAAACGAGAAGACAGACAAAAGAAACAGACGGACAGACAAGATTAGATCGACCCAAAAAGCTATTCGGAATCGCCCAGTATAATAAAAAAATGCTTCTCAAGTCCTTCGTATTGGGACAAGTTTATAGTTTCAATGAAAAAAGTAAATCTTAATGCATGCTAAAGTTAAATGAGAATATTTTCAGACTCTCACAGGGAAATTATCTGTAGGTTTGACGTTATAGGCGATCTCAAAATTTCTACAAACCTTTCAATGGACATATGGATATATAGTCTTTTTTAAATTTCGTTCCTGTCAATTTAAGTTCCACGAACAGAGAATCACATACGCTCCAGTTTAGTCCGATTGAAAATTTCCCGCATAAGATGAGTTGAAATTTTATTTGCCTCCTGCGAGGTTTTACGTCGTGATAAATAATTTAATTGTTTTTCAAACCATTTAATGGTGGAAGAGAAAACATCTTCGCAAGGTTCTCAATGCGTAGGTTTTGTAAATCATATCGAGAAGATCGAGATATTCATTGAAAAAGCAAGCTTTGCAATGAAATCTAGATTTGCTTCAATGGCTTCGTTAGTGAGCACTACTTGATTAATCGTACGGTATCGAAAAGCTTAAAATGGAATTCGAATAATGTCCTGAATCGATTTAAATTGATCTGTCTATTCGACCGTCTGATGTGTGCTTGCCCCTCCTATTCTTGTGTTCAACTTAGAGATCCCTAATTTTAAGATATTCTGACGAAACTTAGTGTAGTAACGCATTTTGTCTCGAGAAAAAATTCTATTGAAGATCGGATTTAATCGGACCATTTCGTGAACAAGAATAAGATCTTTAACAAGATCATTTAATTTAATAGGCTGGAACCGCCTCAGTTTACGCTGCGGTTCACCTTCTATATAAGAGATCCAATAAAATGCATCTTTTTACCTGGAAATAATACGTAATTCTTGCTTTATTTTATTAAGAAAATAAATGCAGAACAGCATTAGGTGAAGTGGTGTCGCTCCTATCTGACTACAATGGTTTCAAATTTCGACTGGTCGATATCTAACCTGAAACTGGGTTTAATCGAACGCTAGAGGTGAAACAAATCGTTTCACTGTATATGCCGCATAGGTGCCTCATACTTAATTTCAAAAAGTGAAAGAATCCAATCTGAGATCGAGAATCCTACCGATTAGGCATTTGTAGTATAAAGCAAGGCCACAGTGGCCCAGGTAATGGTAATTGGCAGAGTTAGCGAAAGTAAAACTCAATGAGAGAAGCGCATAAACGAAAATTGTTTTACGATTTCCGATCAGTTCGGAATTAAAAATCATTTGACGATCGGCCATAAACTGCTTTGCAATCGATTAGAAATCTTTCATTGCGATCGAATTTCATTTCATTCTCTCAAAAACCTCTTTACGAGACAGCATATGAAATTGTTCCTTAATGCACTTGATTGATCATCGCGTTCGAAATTTTATTTTCAAGTAGACGAACGTAATACGATTATTAGATAGATAGATAAATGTTCAAGCTTTCAAGTCATAATTAATGGTAATCTTAACTAATTAAACGATTTTTTCTTTTATTTGTTTAAGCAGAGTTTTATTTAAGATTTTTTATTTCTTTTTGTTTTTCTAAGTTAATAACTTTTTTTAATACAAAAATTATAAAGAATTTTTTTTTGTTAAAATTAAAATTAAAAAAAAAAAATGTAAATAAAACAATTTATATAATAAGGAAAAATTAGGAAAAAAAAAAAAAAAAAAAAAAAAAAAATTATTTAAAAATTAAAAAAAAAAAAAAAAAAAAAATTATAAATTTTATCATTAACTTTAAAAAAATGATTGTTTATAAATGCTTAAATTAAATATTTTGCTGAAAATATATAAAGAAAATATTTAAAAATAATTTTACTTTTATATAATAAAGAAGAAAATATATCGACTTGAGCCGAATTCGTTACACTCATCATCTTTACGATAAACATATTTCTTACCTACCTCTCAAAAATATGATAATCTTTCTATAAAGCATACGCATATGCATATGTCTCGAAAATGAAGAGGACGAACAAAACTATACGAAATTTTCACATACATAAATAGCTGAGAAAATTTACAGAATTACTTTTGATACGGAGTAAATGATGTAAAGACAGACTTGAGAGGTTTGGTAGACTATCTCAGACTGAAATCTCTGCTCTTCACGATAATCGTGACAAGCTTTGATAGCCGGCTCAATCCATTTCCAATAGCATCGCGAATAATGTGACATCAATTCGATTAAATGGATTGACGGATAGATGGACTGATAACTGATGCTAAATAATGATATTTAAGAAATTCTTGATAATCACATCTTAAGTTGTCGATGATAAGTATAATGTAGAAATTCATCTAAACTTTCATTTAATAGCATTTTCTGTTCAATTGTTATTTAAAAATAATAATAATAATAAAAAAGAAAAAAATAATAGTAATAATAATAATAATAATAATCATAAAAAAGAAAATCATTGGCACACAAGTTGCAGTCGTAAAACTTTTTATAAAACTAAAATATTTATATGGAAAGGAAAATAAAAAGATTTTTTAGAATTAAAGAAATTTTACAATAAAAAAATTAAACAAATAATAAGAAATTCATGATTTGTTAAGTGAAATATTAAAATTAAAAAAAAAAAAAAGAGAGAAAATTTAATTTTTTAAAACTCGAATTTTGCATACAAAACGCGAAGAAAGAATTCTTTTTGAAATGTATTTTCGAAACTGAAAATTTCATTTTTAACGCACTTGAGGTGTTTTTTTGTTTTTTTTTTTTTTTTTTTTTTTTTTTTTTTTTTGATTAAATTAATTTTTGTTTTTTAATAATAGTTTTTATAATTTCTTTTTTATTTATTTATTTATTAATTTTTTTTTTTTTTTTTTCAAAATAAACCGATTGCCATAATAACTATAACACCGATTATAAGTAAGAGCATTGCTAAGAGATCGTTATTTGTAAGGGTACCCAATGTACAAGCGACAACAATGTGCTCTAAAAGGGTTAAACCATTCACCATATACCTCGGTTCGCCGAAGGCATTCACCACAGTTTGTACATCCGCATTAGCACTTGTACGGGCCTTCTCATCGTCAATGTCGTTCTCCTTTATAGGGGATTGCAATTGCAATCTTAATCGTAAATTATCATCGCTTTCGATAAAATTGTCAGCATCTTGATCCTTAATAATTTGTAACTTTTCCATATCCACTTTTATTTCAACATTCTCTTCCTCAATTATTTCATTCTCTTTCGTTGGCATAGTAAATTCGTATTTGATTTTCTCTTCCATTAAATTCATTTGAATTTGTGGCGTCTCATAGACAAGATTGCTTTTGCACTGACACATTGACGTTTCGCTAGTTACGCTACAGTCTAACAATTTGCTCTCAGCATCTAAGTAATCGTTCAGTACTTTTCGTTGCTCGTTATCAGAATTTATTAGTATATCATGGTCGCCGCTATCGCCTAGCGTTTCAGTCGAATTTATTCGAATTTCATTTTCATAAACCCCATTGGTATGATTACTGCTGTCACCTTTAAAATAAATGACAGTCGAGTTTTTGTTACGATGTTTCTCAGCCGATTCATCTATGACTTGCACTTTTTTATCCACCAAAACATCTTCTTGCTTATGGATATTTTCTTCATATATTTGAATGATTTCTGCTTTTTGCAAATCCCTATTCTCGTTCCGATCAAAGTCCAAGAGTTCTTTAGATCGCATCTCTTCAGCCGTTTCCCCTTTAAGCGATTTGAAATTGTCATCGTTTTGCGAGCTCTTAGACTCCATTAAATTTGGCGACAATTTTTGACCTATGGGCGGACGAAAAAAGTCCTCTGTGGTGGTTGATACGACTGATAGAGGCTCGCCATTCGAACCATTTATAGCAACTTCAGTTATATAAGTATTGCTTATCGCATATTTCGTATTGTAATTAGTTTGCAATTGCAAGGTTGCATTGGCGTTTGCAAGATTAGATAATGGAAAGTCGGCTAGACTTACATTACCGGAATCGGGATTTGAACATATCTCTTCGAGCGAATTTAATGATTCGAATTGTGTAATTCGGTCATGGGGATGACAGTGATCTGCTTCTAGTGGCCTTTCTATAATTATATTTAATTTACTAGCATAAATTTTATTAAAATTATTTGAAAATTTCTCTTTTTCTTCCTCTTCCTCTCTCTTTTTCTCTTCACCATCATTTTCATTATCTTCGTTTGCCTCATCTTTTTCATTTTCTTCTTCACTCTCTGCCTTTTTTCCTGACATTGATAGCATATCGGTAACGTCTAGGACATTTTCTAGCTTAGTTATATGAGTATGACATGGACTAGCATTCGTGTTAGTATGACATGATTCAAGGTAACTAATTTGCGGGATTAAATGAGTAGTGGTAGCAAGACAAACATTGGCTTTAGTAAATGGTTTAGTAGTAGTAGTAGTAGTAGTAGTAGTAGTAGTAGTGGCTGAACTGCAAAACGATAAAACATGTTCAACGGCAGGCGAAGATGCATCTTGATTAGATTGAGGAGTATAAGCTGTACACATAACGGTTGCAGTGTTATTAGATGGTAACGCTTTGTCTGAGGAATTACTCGTAGTTTCGTTACCTTGATTCCTTGGAGTATTCTCATCTACATGACCAAATATCTGAGCCAATTCCTCGGAAGAATTGTACTGAGATGGTGACGAAGAATGACCATTCTGAGGTCGCACACTAATTATACTCATATTATTAGATGTTGATTGTACCGGTTGCGATTGTTGCGATTGCGGTTGCGGTTGCGGTTGCGGTGGCGGTGGCGGTGTCGATGATGGTGAATAGCTAACATTGCTATTGGTGGTAGTGGTAACTATTGAAGTGGCACTGTTAGTTGTCGTTTGTACATCATAGGATGTGGTGCTAAACGTTTTAATGGGATCGGTGCTAGGTGCTTGAAAATCGCTACTAGGTGATTTAATATAATCGCTAGACGAATAAGGATTGAAGGAAGTTATACTCGACGATTGTCGTCGACTAGCCGATGGACTTGACGACTTAACCAAACAATCACTGGACGAGGAAAATGAAGAGGTCGTTGCACTGCATGCTTCACTCTTCTTTACCTTATTCGCTTTATCCCCATCATTTGCTTGGTCTTTACTGTTCGTTTGACCGCGATCGCGCGCCTCATCTTCACATTCTTTCATTATCTGATCGATTTCCTCAATTACTGAGTTCGGCTTTGTTACAACTCTATGACTGCCGCGATATTCTGTAAGATTAGAATTACTTAATTCTTTTAGAGGCTGGCGATTTTGCTCAATAGTTTCAACATTACAGGTTGACACCATGTTACGTTCTCCCAGTCGCACATTGTCGCAATCGATTGGTTCAGCCAAATCCTTGAGTTGGCGCATACAACGTTTAGCTATATCATCTATAGTTGAAGTTTGCATGCTCTCCAAACTTTTCATTAACGTTTTATCGTTGATTTTCGTCGTTTCGTTCACGACCATATCGTTCAAAATTTTTTCGCAAACTTTATTGGCAGCTTCAGAAACTTGATCTATTGCTTTAATCAATTTATCTTCTTTGTGCAAATTCTTATGACTCTGCTCATCTTTTCCAACCGGCCAGGCGTCTAATAACATTTTACTACATTGCTTGGCCGCTTCAGAGACTTTTTCAATCTCTCTTAATTCTAAATCTAAATTTTTCTCTTTCTCTGCCTTTGTATTTTTAGGCTTGGACGCAGTAATTAACGCCTCCTTTCTTAGCTCCTTTAGTTCTTGAGTTAATTTAATGCTACTCTCCTGAGCATCTTGAGCTATTTTATTTAATGCCTCTTCCATTTGAGATGTCGTAGAACTCAAAGGCTCCGGCGTGATTGATTTTCGAGGCAAAGGTGTAGGTTTTGACGATTTTTCATCTTTTGCCAGTGGATTTCTTAAAACCTCTGGTAGCTGACATATAGCACCCCCTTGACTGGGATGCCGGAACGGTACAGTCACTTTTTTTACAAGTTGTACCTCCTGTTCCTGCTCTCTAAGACTTTGCAATAATTTAAGAGTGGATGGTATATCGTTGGGCGAATTATTTTTATGTATATCCGACATACTACCTGATCGATCAACGTTAGGTGCCCACTCGCAGTATAAAGACATAATGTCACCCCCTGCGGGTTTAGCGGCATCTCTTTGTATTAAGGAGTAAATATTGGCCGACTGTGTACGGGTAGCTCTGTTTTTCTTTATCAAACTTTCCGTAGGATATATGAAGCGTTCTTTCGATCCAGGTGGTTCTTTTCTTAAGGTTCGCACAGCCAAATCATCTTTCACCACATCCGGAGTTTTACTATTTTTAACACATACAATATCTCCACCAGACTCAATATGTAAATAGTCAGTTTTCGATGCAGGCACTATAGGACCCAATGGTATACCAAAAGGCGGCTGTTTCTCGACAGTCTTATGCTGTAAATTTGCCAATTTAATGTTGCGATAGGCTACATCATCTCTAATGGGATCAGGTTCTCCAGTCGGTGAATCTTCCTCTTCATACTCATCGGCATGAGCTAAAGCAAACTTTTCAAAATCGGCAGTTGTGGAAGCATTTTCCTTTTTCTCATTTTCATCCGTCAAACCCAAAGATTTGTAGATGGCTTCCAATTCATTTATGGCTTCCTCCAGATTAGTAGGTTTCTTACGTGGAAAACTTATTTGCGGAATTCCGTGGAGGCCAACTACTGTTCTCTTTGACGGTAACGGCGTATCTAACATAATGGGAGCACTATGTTGCTGTTCATTCTTTTCAATTACGGAAGCGTCATAAATATTGGATGTAGTCAAGCTTAAATCTGCGCTAGATCTTCTTTGATAGTGATTGGGCATTGAACTGCTTTTATTCACATCCTTATTACGTATTTCTACGCGGGTTTTTTCGTTATCCAACGACGGCTTAATGAACAAGCTACCACAAATAACACTGTCTACCTCATCAGTGCTTGTTTGAAGCGTTGCGGTAGAAGTCGCGGAAGCTTGGGGTTTCCGTTTAGGTTTGTAGACTTCTGAATACATGGGTATCGGATAAGAACGTAATTCAGTTACTCTTGACGAAGATACTGAACGTGGTTTCATCGAACCATTCAACATCGTAGCACGCTCCGAATGTCTACCTCTGCTAGCAGGTGATTGACTTTGCACGACAGCTTTATCTAAATGCTTCCAAAACTCGGAAGCATTTAATGTTGGTGGTGAACTGGGGAGGCCGCTTTTTGTTGTACGCAAAATCCCTGATGAAGGGGGATCGTTCGTTTCGTCGGGCACATTACTTTGATTCAATAAATGGATGGGTTTTCGAGAACGCGGAGCAGCATCGGCCACGTAATGAAACTCTAAACCATTAGGTGAAGACGTTTTCTCGAATTGCTCGCCATGCTTGCCCTTACTTGTAAATCTACAGTTCCGTTGATTTTGCACAGACTGCTGGACTTGCGGTATGTTCAATGAGTTTATCGACTGATAGTGTGATGTTTGTGCCCAAATTTTATCGTCTGAAACACAACGACCGTTTAAACCGTTAGCTGGCATAACTGGTATGCCAACTTGGTCAAAGGCGTAAGAAATCGGACGTAAATCACCATAGCTGGCATTTTGCAGATGACCTGTAATATTAACACGTCTGGTTGGATCTCTGGGAGGCGGAGGAGGTGGCAGTAATTTGGTTTGCTGTTTATTGTTAATTTTTTGTAAGTGAATATGACTATCATAGCTTATGCTTCTCTTGGCATCATTGACTGAGTTTTGTAAGTTCTTTGGTCGTTGCTGAACATGACTCCATTGCACATACGGGGCCACATGCTGTAAGCTGCTTGTATTACGCAGCTTGCTATGCTGAAATCCATGGTTAGAATTGAGATTTTGAAAATTTGGTTTTAACGCTTTCACGGAAGCGTGACTTTCCTTAGAAGCTTGATAGATGGACAAAGGTACTGGTTGAGTTTTCCATTTATGTACAGAAGTGGGTGGGCTAGTATAATTAATGGGTATTTGACCGTTGCTATTCTCACTGTCCCGTGACAAACGTTTGTAATATCGTTCATTGCGAGCTGCGCGACTTTTTCGATTTTGATTGTTATTGCATCCAGCCTGACTACCGCTGTACGCGCTCTCGTCGCTTCGATGCTTTGAAAATGTGGCTGAATTAAGTGAAGTAAGCTCTTCGTCACTCGAACTACAAACGATTGCATTGCCTTGGGAATTAGTAATCGGCGGGCTTTTATAATCTGAACGATGTTTCTGAATCGAACGAGCTGAACGTCTCTCCAAAGAGTTAGCTGAACGGCTCGTATGTGTTCGATTATGCTGATCTTGATTAATTATTGTAGCATGTGGCAGGTACTGTTGTTGTTGCGATTTTAATTGCGTTGGCTGTTGTGGCTGTGCCTGTTGATTTTGATAATAATGTTCTTTGGGGACCGGCATTATTTCCACCGGCAGGAAAAACTCAGTCTCCGCATGATGACCATAATGTCGTTTATGATTTAAAAAACTTTGATTAACAACTACGCGATCTAGTTCGGGGCCATTGCTCACTTTACCACTACCACGATTTGAAGTTTTCTGTTTTTTCGTTTTGTTCGTTATTGTCGCGGCGTTGACGCGTGAATGTTTTTGCGATGGCGAAAAACCGGCTTTACGATCATCCTCTGTTGATGATTCCGATTCGATTTCCTTCTTGCGGCGAAATAAACGACCAAAGGACCATTTCTTATTACCGCCACTCGAGGCATGCGACATTTGCGAGCTGCTCAAAGCGCTCGTCGTCGCGTCCTTCTTATCCTTGTGATAGAAACGATCCATCATATTGTGGTCGACAATTCTTTGATTTACATCGACAATGTCGACTTCTCGTTGATAATCGTCGTATTGAAAACGATTAATATGTTCGTCAGATATTGGAATCTCTTTAGGGAGCGGTAATTGGGGACGCCAAGAAGTCTGAACAGTCTAAAAATAAAAGCAGAAAAGAAAGAAACAGAGAACTTACATTACTCATCCAATATATTTATGTTAATAAAATCATTCTGCGACCTAAGCTCTTAGGGTTTGCAAATAAAAAAAAAAAACAAAAACAAAAGAAGAAACCACCTCAAAATAGGTTCCATAAAAAACGAAGATTGTGTCTATGCTTTCAACACAACAGTGTTCCTTCTATTGTTTGTTATGATCACGTTATATATATATATATATATATATATATATATGATATGATATGATGTGAATGTTAAACATTTTCAAAAAATAATTTTTCTTTTTTAATTTCTTTGTTTACCTAATCATACAACCAATGAATGAAGAAAACCATATGGCACAAAGACCTAAATCGATTCATACACACACACACACGCGAGCGCACACTAATGACATAAAACATTTGCGATAATGTTTAACAAAAGCAAGCATACATTTCTCATAATAAAAAGGAGAGCAACTAACTACGCTCGCCCTGTCGGGAATTTCCAACGACATCTATCTATAGGTCAATATTTAACATCTAACCACCAGGTAATATATAAAAATGATAAGATGCTTTGTTAATGCATCCATTGGTTTAGGTTTTAAGTTAAAGCGAAATTTAGCCCGTAGTCGCGGATTCGAATCTAAATGCGGTACAGTTTGCTTTCGTCGCAATTACGGTCGTTGCTTAATGGATAAAGGGCATAAAACTTGCTGATTGCGCACTCACCCGCTAGACTGTGGTCACTTCCCTATCTCTTTCTTCATTTACTTCTTTCCGAGCGAATAGCGAGCACACCCTAATGGATTCATCATACGGGGTAAATAAGACAAAAAACAATATAAATAAATTCTTTTTAATTACAAACTTAATCTCCGGATGTCAACTAAGGAATTATTTTCAAATTTTAAATTTCAATATAAATTTTTGCAAGCATGATTGCCCCCAACGCGAAGGAATACCGGATCAAGATCTTACTCTGACTAGGGTGTCGATAAAAACGTCCGTTTATTAATGTATTAAAAAATAAAATGTCATTTTTTCGTTCCGTTCCCTTTCGTTCCGTTCCGGTTCCTATACTATATTTCATAATTGAAGTACTTATCATATTTCGCTGAACTATGAATTCTATTATCAACAGCTTACAACATTTATTTATAATAATGCTTGCCTGTAAGCATAAAGTAATTTATTTACTGAAATTGAAAAAATTTAGTTAAATTTCCCAAAAGTTGTCTTCACTCACTTTTCACGATTTCTTTACAATTATTATTCGAGTATGCTTTTATTTGTCGCGTCACGGATGTACTGTCTTGTCTTCGTCAAATCCCGTTGCTTATAAAGCAAGTGTTCCAATAAGCACAACTAATACTATATTTTTCAATACGTATTCGATTTCATTGTTTATTTGTTATCAGAAATTTTACTCAATTCCGCCGACACGAACAGGTAAAGTATTAAAAAAATTATTATTTGCTTAATTGATATTTTGTAAAATATTGAAATTCTATTCTCAACAAAATTTATCCAAATTGATTCAATGCCAACTCATCATTACACTACACTCATCATACTACTACTACACTACTCATCATTACTGCTACACTATTTATTTTACCGGATATGTTAAGTTTATGCATTTACAATTCGTAACATCCAGATGGACTTAAGATAGACTCACCGAACGATTCGAAATCATTTTCTTAAAACAATTGAATGCTTATCTATTCGTCTGTCTGTCTGTCTGTAAGTCTGTCCGCCTTAATTCTGGCTATATATTTCGATTCTTAGTCTCTAATTTGTGCAATTTTCCAATCAAATTTTGTACAAGTTCAAACGCTAGTGATAGTGTATTGGATCGGGGCATTTTTGCGACCGCATCATTAGAAAAAAAAAAAAAAAATTAATTTCCGAATTCTAATTTTTCTTAACAAAAAACGAAAGAAAGCAGCATTTTCGCATGCAAAATAAATATGGAAAATTTTCATCAGAGGGCACTGTTTTTTAGACCTCCTTTGAAATGAAAACAAAAAAACTCCTTGATGATGACAAGATCGAAGTTATAGAACTTTATGATAGAGATTCATGGACCGTTTCCATCCAAGGTCCCCTTGAAAATGAAGACTTCATGTCGTAAGTACAGCTAACTTAAGTTCTTTAAGAACCGATCTAAACTATGTCCCTCCTATGTGATAGAAGGGCTCTCATCATGGTAACAAAGTTTGATTTTTGGTAGCTTAAGACGAAAAAAAAAAAAATGAAGTGAAGTTATATTAGCCGAAGTGTTGTATGGTATTTAATGATCGGCCCATTCGGTTATAATGTTTGTAATTTTTTTTTTTTTTTTGGATAAACATTTATATAATGTTCATAACAATACTGCGGATGTATGTAAGAAATAAACAAAATTTATTTATTTATTTATTTATTTATTTATTTATTTATATGATATAAAGTATTCTTCTTAAAATAGTTATTTCGACTTAGTTTCTTGCTTTGTCTTTGAAGAAGTTCCCATCTACAACGGAAAAGGAAAGAAACCATCGAAAGTCTGCACACTCGATGGCAATGCATTCCAATATCGAACTACACGGACAATAGTAAATATGGTATTGTTATGAAAGTGTTTCTATTCGATGTTGAAAACTGTAGTCGTTCTATTAGAACGCTGGACAACGGAATGATTTTGATTTACTTTGAAATCTTTTTCGTAAGAAAAAACCAATATTTTGGATACGGAATTCAGATAAAAAATCGATTAATTTTTTCCGTTGCTGTTTCACATTTCCAATGCACGCCATACCCAAGCTCAAGTATTCACAGTAGCATGAGATAAATCATGAACAGATCCTTCAAAATTTGCAAATGTCGTCCCGTCACCACAACATTGACTGAAAGTCTTATTTCATTAAACTTTTTTTTTTTTTAAAAAAATTTCTACATGAGTATGGGAAGACGCTTAAAGAGAGGAAAAATCCTGCATCGGCCATAACCGGCTCAGTAATTCTTCTTAAATATTTTTAACGAAAAGCAAAATGATTTCTACACGTTTCAAAACTGCACGAAAGGGTTAATTAATGAATATTGTAGCAAGATATGGATTTGGCGCAATTTCTGCGGTAAAGTGTTGATAAGCCTAAAGAAAGACAGTTTGACACCTGGCAGTTTAGGCTTAGTAAAAAGGGAGCATTACACGCGAGAGCAACACATTTTCCTTGTTGAGGAATATTTCAAAGGTAATGAAAATTTGCCGACCACACTTCGCAAATTTGGTAGAAAAACTACGATTAGAATGTTGATGTAACTTCGTCACCAGTGAAGAAAGTAATTGGCACTATTGGATATTTTCTCCTCAGAACCACCAGTACAGTGCATTCGAAGATTCCCATATTGCATCAACGAAATTCATCCATTTTTATGCAAGATGATCATGGAAAATTTCGATAAAAGGAAAAAGAGTGTGTATGTGCAGTCCATTTGCCCGATCTACTAATCCATACGTAATCCTACCCTATGTACGTTATGATTCCATAAGAAGAGAATTACAATTAAAACAAATAAGAAAATTAGATGCGATTGCGCGAAGGGAAGGACACCTGGTCTAGATCGCATCTCGTTCCAAATGATTGGTGCTCTCTTTAATTCTAGTAAAAGGAAATTACTGGACGTATATAATACGGTATGTTTGACTGGGCCTACCCTATATACCCTACATGTGGAAACTGGCAGCAGTTGTTCTAATTCCAAAGTCAAAAAATGTCTCCATCGCATCGTACCATCGCCTCTCAAAAGTATTGGAAAAGCAATTTCCGAGCGGAATCATGTAACAATTCTCTCAATTGATTTCAAAAAAGCATTTAACAAAGCTGGTTATGCTATTCATGACTCTTGAAATCAATGTTGGACCTGTGTTGCTAGTGCTCAATATCTTTTTTTTTTTTAGTCTAAGAATTTATTTCATTAATCCAAAATTATAATAATAATAATAATATTCGCTTGCGATCGAAATTTTTTAACCCATCACCGGTATCCTATACGAAAGATTGAGGAAAATGAAATATATAGATTTGTATACCCTATAATATTGGGTGGGCGTGGCTGATTTTCTCTATTTTTGTAGAATAATTTTGTTGCAATCGTTATATCGTCTATATGTTGTCGTTTATGCGCAGAATGCAAAAGCCGCGCAAAACAAAAGTATTCTATGCTTTGGTTCTATAGACGTGGGAGCGTTGTCGACATGTTCTTTGATCTGTTGGAGGCATTTTTAAACTCTTTTGCAAATTTATACGCGATATCTTCATTTTTGCGAACGGAAAAATGTTTATCACATACACTATGTCGTTTGGTAGACGGACAGATGGATAGACAAACAGACGGATATGTTTAAGAAAATTCCGAGACAACGACTGGTCAAGAATTTATGCATAGATTTTGTGGTTTTTGAAGCTTGCTTGTGTACGTATTGAAAAGAAAAACTCAAATCTCGATACGGTACGTGTACTACAACATCGCCCATGGAATGTATGTTGAAATTTTTGTAGATTTATCTGATATGGTTTACGAGTAATCAGTAAAAAATCAATTTTTTATTGCTTTTAATAGGCTGTAGGCGTGTCCTTCGACGGGATCACCCCATTCTCAATACCAACCTGCGTGCAAGAACTTCCAACGGAATGAGAGAAAGCTTACGACAGATGTTACACGGACGGACAGACAGACATGCTTAAATCCATTCCAGGATTTGATGCTAATCAAGAATATTAATACTTTGTAGGGTCTGTAGGGTAGCCTCTTCCTTTGTAGGCGTTGCAAACGTTTTGACAAAATCAATTCACCTCTCATCGTTCCTTGATGGATATACAAAGGAAACTTTATTTCCTATTTAATATAAATGTTGCGTAAATTTGAAGACACGCGCGTAATACGCGTGAAAGAGAACGCGCGGAAAGTACAAATCCGATGCGCAATAAAATGATGTAATTAAAATACACTCAATAATTTAATTTTGTTTTGGCAAAAAAAAAATCAAAACTCATTTTGCAGATTATTCGAATACCATTGATAATTAACTTAATTAAATTCTAAATCTTGAAAGCATTCAGATGGTGTTAGCCATAAACTTTCAACGCGTGGGAAAATTCCATAAACATAGTCATAAAGAATAATAAAAGAAATGACAGTGGGTTTTCATCTAATAATGAAAGAGTTGAGAGCTAAAAAGTAGTCAAGAGTTTAGGGCTTAACTTAACTTAACAAGCCATGTAGTAATTAAGTGTTAAATCAACACAAACAACAAGAAAAATTATTCTCTTTAACTTGATGCTCTGGATGTAATTAAATTTTAACTTCTAATGTAAAACGACTTAAGCCGAATTTGTGCATACCCAACACCCTACAGCAATTATATAATGAAATGTATTTTTCCAAATCTGATAATTAGGCAAACAATCAAATCGTGAAAACCTATGCGAATAAGTTGTGAAAGGAATTAAGGAAGTGTGCAGATTCACGTTAGGGTTCAAAAGCTCTGTCAAGATTGGAGCCCTCCAAAATATGAGATAAGTATTGCTATTAATTAAACACAACATATAGTAGATATCGATCTAAAACTACTACTATGAATGCCGGAATTATCTAAGGGCTCATGCGATCATCAACTTTCTCCTATGCCCTTGTTTCACGTTTGTTAGGGCATTCACTTCGCAATCAAATATAACCTGCATTGCTAAGTAGATCTTAAAGCTACTCTGTTACATACATAGTTCAATATTTTTAGCTATAGCGTCAAATCGAATCTTTTATTGATCGTCAAAGTGAACACTATTTTTTTGCCTCGCTTATGAGAATTTGCTATTTTCAATCGGACGAGGTTTACAACGCTTTAACCCAATTTCTTAAAGGGATTTTTTCAACTTTTAGATCTATATACGCATTAGGTTGCCAATGTTGCAAAATCATTTCGTTTTTTTCCCCCAACACTGGATTTAAGTCGACACACTTAAGCCGCACAATCATCACATATTTTGACAGCTGGTGTAGCAAGGCTTGCTTGTGGAAAAATGTGCAATGGATTCTACGCATAAGTTTTGGGTTCAAGCCTTTTTAACTATGAAAAGTGAAAAGTAGCATTTTTGCCACATTTGGCACGTTCTACTATCGAAAGGGTAAACATGCTGGTCAAGCAAGAGGAAAAATTACCCGATATGTATGGAGAAAATGTATTGAGAGAAAGCCAGTGCAAAAATTATTTTCAAAATTTTCGTTCAAGCAAATTTTGATCTTGAAAATGCATCACATTCCAGACGGCCAGTTGAAGCCGATGAAGACACAATAAAAAGCTGAGCTAACTGAAGCCAACTGAAGGTAAATAACAATTCGTGAGATCGCTGAGAGAGTAAATTTATCGAATTCGACCGATACAATATTTACATAATAAAAATCGTCTTTCACATTTTCATTGGGAAAAAAAAAAAAACACAAACCGAAATTACTTTTCAACCGGCCCAATTTATAGGCATAAGGTAATGTATACATATACGTACAACTTTTGATACAAGCATGTACCGGTTAAACTTAGCATGCAGTAGTTAAGATAGTTCTACCTCCCCCTCCCTCGTACCGGATGCATGATTAAATGTAACAACCAGAAGAATTTAAGATAGATCCACATTATTATTAGTTTAGATAGATTAGTACATCAATGGATTCGGAAAAAAAAATCAACTCAAATTCAATTTAATCTTATCTGTATATCTGTCTGCTTAGCATCTATGCATATGGTTTTTGTATTCAATCGATAGGTGGCAACTTTTTATATATATTTGGTAGACTGGGGTGTTTTACACGAAAGAAGCAACCTCGTGGAAATAAATTCGATCGAACTGTTTTTAATTTGAGACTTTTTCAAATTTCACTGCTCTGCACTGTATGTTGACGTATTAAATTGATATGAAAAAATTTGAATCGGATGAAGTAGTTTTGTGAGCCCCTGCGAAAGGAAAGTCTTCACATTTTATGAAGAAAATCAACCTATAAAAGTGCTATGATATAAAAGTTAGTTTGCACCAAACTTCGACCGCATAAGTCAGTTTTTGGACCCCTTCCCATCCTTCCCATGCTTTCATAGCATTTCAAGAAATCGAAATTTGTGAAATGTGAATACCAGGTCAGTGCATGTTTCGCATCCCCTCACGTGAAGGGTAACAAGGTAAGCTTATCACAAAAGTAAATCAGAAATCATGTTAGATAAAGTGACGTAGGGTAATTTATTGGTTCACCCCATTTCACTATAACATTTTTACATGTTTTAGGTTAATTTAGATCTTTACATATTACCAGTGTTTGTTATTGAGCCTTGAAAACCCTATTTTTCTATACTTTATATATGGAATTCGTCGTCCAAGTATAGCCAAATCTTCAATTTTGTGCCTGAACTTTGCGTCTTGGGAAAAGTTCAAGCAAATACGACAAATTTTAAAAAATTTCCTTCTATCATTAATATAACGAATGATTGCATAAAAATTGTGCCATCCATCCATCGATGATGCATATAAACATAGTAAGAATGGGGCTCCTTAAGCCTTGACTTATTTTCGCAGACTTAAGTCGTCTTAAGTTTTAAAATGTTTGCCTAATAGTGTTTGGCTTATTCGCATGCCTTGCAAATGGTATGACACATTTATTGGACACTTTTAGTGCTGCACATATGAGAAAGAAACTTAATTTCCTAAATGTAATTGTAATCATTAACACAGTAAACACATACGTTGTTCTCATTATTATTATTATTATTATTATTATTATTATTGTAATTATCGCAATTATTCTGATAATTATTATTGTCAATATTGTTGTTGCTGTTGTTGTTGGTATGGCTGATGTTGTTGTTGATTTTGTTATTATGAGCACAACGTATAAAAATAAAACCTTCATTACTAGGTGACGAAGCGGATTTTTGGTAATGTTGATGATGCTGCTGCTGCTGCTGTTGTTGTGGACGTTGATGACGTTTTAAAGGAAATTTAAACATTATGCTAAATAACAACAAGAAATATTCAGTGAATATAAGTTATGAGACAACACGAAAAAGAATATATAAATAAATGAATAAAAATATTAAGAAGAAAAACACACACACAGCAGAATGCTTCTTAAGCATATATTCGAAAAATTTTTAAAAGTACAGGAAAAAAAAGAAAAAAAGCAATTTGGGCAAAAAGCCAAAAAGTCAAAAAAAGTCAAAAAAAAAAAATGATAAACTAGAATTTATTTACATAAACTTGTTGTAATAAAAGAAGCAAAAAATATGAAAATAAAAAATGAAAACGAAGGCAATGATTTTGTTTGCTTTTAAGCGAACAAAACCCACCGTCCCGTCCCACGCCACCATCGCCAATCTTTTAAATTAAAATTCCAAATATAATCAAGAGAAAAGAAATTATATAGAATTTGTATCGAAATTTCTAACCCATCATTTACAACATCGTACGAATGAATACAAGCGTACGTATGCGGAAAATCTTTTCTTATATATACCATTAATACCCCACATAAGGTACGAGTATGCTTCTATTCCATCATTCCATCATTCATATCACATTTTATGTCTACGTCTAGTCCATAGCTCATTGTTGCACTCAAAAAAAAAAAAAGAAGAAGAAGAAGAAGAAGAAGAAGAAGAAGAAGATAAGTTGGTAAAACTCCATGTCATTGATTATTATCTAGTCTACGATTCGAATACTTTCGGAGTCGCCAGCAAGTCGGATGTATAGAAATTGCAATAAGGATTTTGCACAAAAAACATATACTACTATGTCCAAAGAGTAAGATCAATTTGATTTTTTTCAATCTATTTATTAATCGAAATCTATTTCATCGTCTTCAAGGTAATCCTCAAACCCAAATAATATCGCTTGGTAACAGTTTGGTCCGGCGGTACGATTTCATAGCGTCCAACACGACGGTAATCGAAGAAACTAGTAACCTCACCTTGATTTTTGAGCGACTTTGGTGCGGTCTCTTTAATCTTGACTCACCTTTCGCACGATATTTCGATTGAACACAAACTCTTATATGTAGGAAAAGGTTCTTTCTTATTCCTAACGAAATTAAATATACAATCGACCCGAACCATATGAATGTTGGAGAAAAGATCAAGAGTTAGGTTAAGTGATGGCTTGAAAAGCTCTATTCCCGCTTAAGGTGGCCTTCCCGAAGCAGGAGATCTTATAAGAAACAATGGCTATTATTCAACTGAAGATGCAAGCACATGAATCTAACTTTAGTGTAGATTGTACTAACTAGAAATCTGTTGGAAAACATAAAAAGATCAAGAGTTAGGTTAAGTGATGGCTTGAAAAGCTCTATTCCCGCTTAAGGTGGCCTTTCCGAAGCAGGAGATCTTATAAGAAACAATGGCTATTATTCAACTGAAGATGCAAGCACATGAATCTAACTTTAGTGTAGATTGTACTAACTAGAAAATTGCTGTGGGCCTACTTGGAATGATCAAAAAGGATCGGATTTTTTCCCTTCATTTTTCAGCGTTCTTCTTCTTCTTCTTTTTCAAAGATTGTTATCAGGATCATTGTAATGAAAATACTACATGGCATACTTGTTTGTTCGTTCTGCTTGTAACGTCCAGAGATAGACCTGACGGACTTGGTAAAGTAAATATATTCTTTATCTCTCTTGGAGATTATTTAACGAATTTGCCCTTTTCCTTTTAATTGTCTGTCCAGTCAATTTGATGTTCGCTTATCCGATTATCGGATGGCTGGCATGGAAAGGTGTACTCGGGCATAAACTGTTCTGTCAAGAAAGTACCGGTAATTTTCATCATTAAAAAGGAATTTAAAGTGAATTTTCTTTTAACCAGTTTACTGTGTCGATCTCTCGTGTACCCACCGAGCACAGACTATGTATAATATGAAATTGGAATTGTAATGAAACGACTTGAGAAAGTGACAAAAATATTTTCTAAAATACATTATTATGGCAAATACGTATTCGTAATGATAAAATTTCATAAGGAAATCCGACAAGGATCGATGGACGAATCGTATTGGATATATGCATCATACACAGGTTAACTGGTTAAATTTATAGATGCGGCCACAATACGATCTCAATTCCCGAGATCAGCAGTCACTTGGTGCTTGCAAGATTTTTTTTTTCGCTTTTCGTTATATTATATAACAAAATGAAAAATTTCGGGAAAAGAATTTAATTTCAATTTGTTTTCTTTTTGATCGAATTTCATTGGCAATGGCTTGTGGCTGTGATATTCTATCATAAATGCGGTCATATATTGTGGCATGAGCATAAAGTTCACTTTGGTTAATCGCTTAATGTTTTTGAGTGAAGTCTCAAAAATTGTGCATCGCCTGCGAGGTAGTTCGAGATATATTTTAACAGATCTCGTCGATTCTCTCACATCATCATTTTGGTTAATACTTGTAGCATGAAAAGCGTTGCCCATAGTCTTAGATTCCAGAGGTATCTAATTTTTTCTTTTAAAAGGTTTAATGAAATTAAAGTAAAAAGAGATAGTTTTCTCTACCTCTCTCTCTCTCTATTTCCCTCTATTTCTCTCTTAATCTAACAACTTAATAGAGGAGGCCCGGGAACGAAAACGAAGCATTATCAAAATTATAAGATAATAAAAGAATCAATTAAGATGAGTGATGTATGATGCAATGTAAACGCTTGACGAATCATTTCTCGGGCTGGTAGCTTCAATTGAAACTAATGTTGGCGATGCGAAAATTTATGAGAAAATCGTCTTTAATATTGATTTTTTTAACTTTTTCCATCACTTACGATATAATCAATAAGCGGTTGCTACCCCCCACAGTTATCCTGAATCATTCTCTGCTTTATTATCAGGTGAGAGATAACTTGACATAGTTTAATCTAAAAGCAGATAATGCCGTCCATAATTTCTTAAGGTTCAATACTAAAACGAAGATAATAAACTAAAATGAAAACAAATCATAAAAGGGACTCATTTTGGTATCATCTAAATTGTCCGCTACGATCTCGTAGGCAAGAACTAGACTACTTTTTAGAATTAATAGTAAGTAACTTTAAATAATACCTCATCCGCACTAAAATACAATGGAAGACTAACAAGAAGAAGAAGATGTGTAAGGTGTGCCAGAATTTTTTTAAATAGTAAGTGCTCGTCTAATTGGTGAAGATATAAAAATAGAACAGCGGATTAAAAAAAATGACAAATAGAAAATTAACTATTAAATGTCAAAAGCAAATTATAATAAAAATTGTTAAACATCCGATGATTAACTTAGAGAATGAATGATTTTTGAATATTTTCTCTAATTTTAGCCATACGGCACAGCAGCATTGGCGATAAAAGCTATAAAAAAATTATATTATTAGAAATTACACTTAAATATTCTTGAAGTACTCTTTTAGCGTAATTTTTCTTTTTTTTTCTATTTTGTATATAAATAGCTTTAACTGAAATAATCGGCTTTTTTTTTTTTTTTTATAACATTTCACTCTTTTAAATGAATACTTGATTTATCTGCTTAGGAAAGCCACTAATGCATTTTTTTACAAAAAAAAAAAAAATTCCACAAAATTTTCTTCAAATTCTTTTTTTGTTTATTTTCAACGATTTGTAATTTTTTCTTTACTCTTTTATTATTATTTTTTTTTTTATTTATTTATGTATTTTTTTTTTTTTTTTTTCTTAAACTTTACGAGGTGCAAATGATTTTAACACAACAACCAACAACAAGCAGCAATCAACGTCTGCTTAATAGCTGGGCTAACCGACTGGCTAGGTCAGGAGACTTAACAAAACGCAGGGTTGCGTGAGCGCAAAAATTATCTTATGCGAGAAAACAAATAAACAAAATCAAAAAAAAAAAAAAAAAAAAAAATCTATTTGAAAATAATAAAAGAAAAAATAAACTCAAGTTAAGCAACAACTTTTATAAATGCATTAAAATCATTTATAAAAGAACAACAACCCACACAGCCTACGGACGACATTATGTAAAACACAACAGAAAAATTATAAGCAAAACAAAGAGAATCCTATGCTGCCCGAAATGAGATAAACAAACGGCCACTCTTCTAAACAAGGCAATTAAGAGAATTTAAGATTAAAATAGTTAGGAAAATAATAAAAAAAAATAAAAAAAACAACAACAACCAAAACGACCAAAACAAAAATTAAGTGTATCGTTCAAAGTTAATTGCAATAAAAACAAATTTTAGATCAATTGTGACGGAAAAACATGCACAGAGAGAGAAAGAAAAAGAAAGAGAACGAAAGAGAGAGAAACATAGAAAAAGAGAGACCGAATTTGCTTTAATTTCAGAGGGAAAGTTTACAACGTTCATCGCTTCAGTTGCTGTCTATATACCCATCGCCAAAGGGCGAGAGATCTAATCATTTTGTCAAAACGTATGCAGTGTCCACAAGGAAGCGTCAAAGACCCCACCAATTCGATTTAAGCCTACACGTCTGTCCGCCTGTCTATAAAATCTGTTGTAAACATTCTCCTGGCCGCAAAAATGAAGCCAACGACTTGAGATTTGGTAGAAACGTTGGAAATTCTTGCACGCAGGTTGATAATGAAAATGAACCAAATCAATGGAAAGACACGCCTAAAGTAGTACGTAAACTGTGAACACCTCACCTGTTTATTAAAAGAAATGAAAAATTGATTTATTACAGATAAATGTACAAAAGTTTAAACGTATACTCTATGGGTGATGCTGTAGTAACTGCACAAAAATGGGAAAGAATGAACACGCCTACCTACACGCCATAGTGTATCGAGATTTGAGTTTTTCTTTTCAATACGTACAGAAGCACGCTTCAAAACCCCAAAATCTATACGTAAGTTCTTAGCCAGTCACAGATTCGGCATTTTCTTAAGCATGTCCGTCTGTTTGTCTGTCCATCTGTACGTCTGCTCAACTGTATAGTATCTGTGGTAAACATTCTCTCCTTCGCAAAAGCGAACATATCACCAACAAATTTGTAGAAGGATTTGAAAACTGAGCCAAACCGGTGAAGAACAAACACGCCTATAACATCCACCCACAAAAACTGTGAACACTTTTGATCTCTGTGTTTATTACTTCTTACTCATAAACTATAACAGATACCAGGTATTAATTTCCACCTTTACTTTGAAAATAGAAAAAATCAGCCGAGCCCGCCTGACTCTGTTATAGAGTATGAAAATGTAATTCTTTCCTTTTTTTTTTTTAGAATAACAGTGATGAGTATGAAAGCTGCGGGTGCGACCAAATACAAATTTCTTATTTGTTTTTTCTTATTTCTTTTCTAACAACACATTCCATCTATTAAGGGAACATGCAACATAGAGTTGAGAGCCCCCGCTTCTTTGAAAACCAAGAGTCACATTTTCAAATATTTATTTATTCATAAAAATCAAATCAAATTTCAATTTTATTAAAGAAAAGATAAGCGATTTTCAGAATCTATTCGCTCACTTTATTTAACTATCGTGTCTAGCGACAAAAGGTTACACACCATCTTTTTAATCATCGAATGATCCTGAGATTGAAGATTTGATTTAGTCAGTATGAGCAATAGCTACATACTTACAGCTAAAGCGAGGTTTATCACGATGACAAGAACAAGCGTAAGGAAATACCGTAACCTACTTGCGTGGTACCTTTTTACTTATGGCATGCTCTTCGCAGACGGTGTACATTTTTGATTTGCAATCCGATTTCAAAGATCCTGATAAATATTAACATCGGACAGATTAGGATGCATGATGTATACGATCTCTGTGATAGTGTGTGAATAATAGAATATTATGTACCGTAGCGATAAAAGTAAAGTAGACTACAATAAATTTCTACTGAATGAACGAGCTATTAATGCAAATTAAAGTTATTTGCTTAGCATGCATTTTATATAATTTAAAGAGCAAAAAACAACATTTAAAAACTTTTTCCGGTGAAAAGTTTTATTTGAACTGAAATTCATCGAAACTTACATTTAAAAGAAGGTCTTTAAAAGTAAAATATTTAATTTAAGCAAAACAAGTAAGAAAATTAAATTCGATTGGGACGGAATCTTTTATACCCATCACTGTTTACCCCAAAACAAGACAAAAGAAGTAAAAGAACAAAATTCTCATACTCTGTAGTATATGGGGTGGGCGCAGCTGATTTCTTTTATTTTCGAAATAAAAATTTTTGTCGTACAGGGATGTGGGCGTTGTCAACGTGTCCTTTGAAAAGTTTAGATCAATTCCAAATTCTTTTGCAAATTTTTAAGCGATGTTTACTTCAAATGCGCAAACAGACAGATGGACTGACGAATAGGCGGACATGTTTGGGTGCGTTCGCGATTTGAAACTGCCCAAGAATTTGTATACTTTGTTTGGTTTTTGATACTTGTTTGTGCTTTTCGTTATGAAGATATTGAAAAAATGATTACAATTTGATACGCTATAATATTGGATAGGCGTGGTCAATTTTTCCCATTTTTGTGCACAAATGCTACAGCATCGCCGATAGAATATGCATTCAAACTTTTGTACATTTATTTGCTACAGTTTATGAATAATGAGCAAAAAACCCATTTTTCTTTCCCTTTGAAAAGCAGAGGTGTTCTCAGTTTACGTGGTGCTATGGGCGTGTCCTTCAACCGATTTGACCCATTTTTTATACCAACCTGCGTGCAAGAACCTCCATAATTCTGCCAAATTTGAAGTCGATAGCACAGACAGACGGACGGACAGATGGACATGCCTAAATCGATTTGGAATTTGACGCCAATCAAGAATGTGCATACTTCGTAGGGTCTCTTGATGCCTCCTTCTGATCGGTATAAAAATAAGATACGCGACTTTTTCAATTGCGTTGATACCTACTTCTGATGCGTAATTTCGAATTTACAGACTGTTTTTTCTCTTGTGCACATTGCACGTTATGTCAAGGGCTGAAAAGCTTAAGCTGCAACTTTTAGAAACGATATTGAATTACATTTCGAGTGTAAAGATGAATTTTTTCGCCTTTTCATTACAAAAACGATAAGCGCACTATAAAAATATGCATCGGTAGTCGGGGGAATGCCATAAGTAACAATACATATTGAAAACCAGTCACTACCAATGACGATCCAATCGCCTTAAATTCCCACTGGAAGCTTACAGCAGAAATGAAATATCACCTCAACATTAATCAGCCGGTTATTAGCGAGATATTTACAAACTTTTTGAAATGCATTTGCATTTAAAATCTAAGTAAGGGTGTGAAGATAAATTCGAATTTAACTAGCAAAGACACCGACCAACATTAAATAATTCCAACTAAAATCCAGTTGGATTTTGAAATTTGTATGTTGTCGTAAAATAGATATGGGAGAACACCCAAATTTGAGACTCTGGTGCGGCCAAACTAGAAAATGTCACCTATATTCACCTGTATCACGCGAATCTATATAAAAGCACCTATCGAATAAGCAGAAAAAAATTAAACTTTTCTACACGGAACTATATGCTGACTCTCTCTACATTCTTAATACATACGTTTATATACATATCAGAAATGAAACAACGAAGTATTTTGATCTATGCAAGAGCAAGAGAACGTGTACGTCGTTTATAGAAAAAAACGATATTGATTTTAAAATCCCACTACATTTTAATTGGAATTATTTAACTATGGTGTCTTTACTAGTTAAATTCGTTTTCACCCAAGTCTCAAATTTGGGTGTTCTCCCATATGCATTTTGCGCTAACATACGAATTTCAAAAAATCGTTAAAAATAATTCCGTGTAGAAAAGTTTAATTGTTTTTGCTTATTCGATAGGTGCTTTTATATAGATTTGCGTGATATAGGTGAATATAGGTGACATTTTCTAGTTTGGCCGCACTAGGGTCTCAAATTTCGGTGTTCTGCCATATCCATTTTACGATAACATACAAATTTCAAAATCCAACTGGATTTTAGTTGGAATTATTTAATATTGGTAGGTGTCTTTGCTAGTTAAATTCGAATTCATCTTCACACCCTTAATCTAAGTTTTTAGTTTAGTGAAATTCGGAAATGTTTTTCATATTTGAAAATTTCTATAATCTTTTTATATTCTCACGGCAAATGGCAAGGAGTAAGCTAAACTCTGAATTGGTACACTTATGCTAGCAGAGCTTTCTACCCCTTTTTGAAAAGTATAACAGTAGGCTTCCCTTGCTGATTGTTGTTGCTTTTTAACGTAATAATTGAGATTTCCTATCGCTAAGATAAAGGCCGAATGACTTCAATGAAAGTCAATTGAATCGAATTTTGTTTTTTTTTTTTTATAGACATTTTCTTAGATTCGTTTGTAATGCTTGTTACAAAGGCAAAACGTAAATTTTGTTAAATTTTTATAGACATTTTATTATATAACTACTCCCACTCTCGTATTTTATTACTCTCTGAGGTATATACAGCTAGCACTTTTTTTATACGGTATCGTGCAAAAAAAAATCGTGTATAAAATATATGCGATTTTCGTGTAACATGAAAAAACCCTAAATATTTTCCCAAAATATATATGTATGACGGTAAAAATTTATTTGACTTTCGCTATTACGGTCGTGAGAGACTAGTTTTCAAATCAATTGCGTCTATTTCTGATGAGAGACTTCCTCTATTAACACTTATTTGACCTGCTATGACCTTTAGACGTAAACATTAATATTTATGAGTTCCGTTTCTTATACGTTGCTCCTTTATCTTCAGCTTGGCTATCAACGCTCCTTACCTTCGAAAATCGTTTAACTATTTCTCATACTTTCTTTTAAACCTTAGTTTTACTGCAAACTTTGGGCAAAATTTTAGTGGCAAACCTGTCGCTACTAACTATTCACTCTCCTCAAGATGGATGGATGGATGGATGGATGGATGGATTGAATGTAATGTTTTCGCACTCGCCAGCCACCAATTGCCTATAAAATGGCAAAATTTACAAACTTAATTGCCTCTCGTCGTTACTTATTAGTCTCCCGGTGGAGATTTCGTTTACACAAACCACTTCCATCTGTGCCTGTCTATCCATTAGTAATGTTTGTTGTTATTTATTAGAAATGTTTACTTTTTTACGGAATGTTATCGCATCCGTTACAATGTTTGAAAAGTTTAAAAATAAATAAATAAAAAAAGAGTAAGAAACCAAAAGCTGAAATTGTTCATCTTCATCCGGTCTTTTATATAAATTTGATTTATTCCGCAATGAATTTTGTTATTTAATGGGAAATTAAAGACGGATTAAAACAGTGATCCATTCACACACAGGCACACAGCATTGCTTTTTGTTTTTTTTTTTTTTTTTGATCAAACAAAACACTAAACATTAAAAACAAACCACATACTTTTTACCGTTGTTCAGCTTAACATTGAACCGCATATGATGAGTGGTAATTAAAAATTAATTTTTTAAAAGCATTAACAATTACGTATAATTTAAGCGAAACATGGATTATGGCAATCGTACACACTTTCCTTACTTACATATATATATATGTATACCTCATCATCATCATTATTATTATTATTGATTAACTAAAAAAAGTGGCCTCAGTACGCAAATATATGCTCGCTCAAGTAAGGTAAATAGAGTTCGTTCAGGTGATATCGATTGTTGATTATTAAACATATGCAATTGTTGATTGTTAATGTGCGCAGACAGAGAGAGAGAGAGAGAGAGAGAAAAAGAGAGAGGTTGCATTAGACGAAACAATACTTATAGTTATAACATATCATAAATTGAACAGAAAATGTATTTAATGCGGGAAAGTCTAAAAAAAATAAATAAAAAAATGAAAAAAATGAAAAAAAAAAAAACTGAGCAAAATAGCGAAGTGAAAGTTTAACAGCTAACGTTTTTCCCTTCTTTCGATATTTTTAACATGTTTTATGATTACAGAAATCCAACTGCGATTGCTGCGATTGTTGCGATTGTTATGCTGATTTCAATAAAATTAAAGAATATAAATTATTGAAGGTAAAGAGAAAAGTAAAATACTATAATGCAAATAAAAATAATAAAAAAGACACAGCGCCGTAGACACCAAAGCAATATTCACCTTAAAGTGAATCTTAAGCAACCATGACTTAAACTCTAAATAATATCAGGTCTGCGATTAAGTTTCGAACAGTTTTCACATGAAACTAAAACTTATTATTGCGTTGGCAATTAAGTAATTACCGATTTTAGTTATATATATCACTCACTCCCCATTTTTATGATATCCCTAAATGTTATGAACTTCTTCTCATATATGTTAGCAGTCATGCTTACCTTGCTTGAGAAATTCATTGCGTACCAGTTTTTTTTTTTTTATCTCAAAATTCATATGCTTTACTATTTCCGTAAGGGAAAGAATGCAGTGCAAGTCGCCAAAAAGTTACGTGATGTGTATGGTAATGAAGCCCTTAAAAAAAGGCAATGCCGAAAAATTGGTTTGAAAAATTCCGTTCTAGAGATTTTTCTCTTACAGATGATCAACGTTCAGGTCGACCAGTTGAGCTTAATGAGATTGAAATTAAAATCATCATTGAAGCGGATCGTCACGTAACTACGCGGGAGATTGCAGAGTAGTTAAATGAGAAGCATTTAAAACGTGTTGGTCTCCTTAAAAGGCTGGATATTTGGGTTACGCACGATTTGAAAAAACTGTGGATTGTGGATACAACAATGAAAATGACCGTGATGCACGCCTAATGAGTCATCGCAAATGATTTCAAAGGCACATATCCAACAATTTGGTGGGATTGGAAAGGTCTGGTGCAGTTTGAGCTGCTTCCAAGGAACCAAACCAAATTCGGAGGTCTATTGTCGGCAACTGGACAAATTGAATGCAGCGGTCAAGGAAACGCGACCAGAGTTTGTCAATCGTTAGGGTGTCGTTTTCCACCAGGACAATGCTAGGCCGCCCACGTCTTCGGCCACTCGGCAAAAATCGATGGATATTGGTTGGGAATTGATGTTACACCCACCATATAGCTCTCATATCGTGCCCTGGTAAAACTTTCAATGATGATGACTTTTGTAAAATCTCACTTAACTCAGTTTTTGACCGAAAAGTATCAGACTTTCTACGAGCGTGGAATTTTCAAGTTTTTAGAGAAGGAGAAGAGCAGAAGGTCATCGAACAAAATGGAAAATACATTATAGATTAAACTTCATTCCAAGTAAAAAAAAAAAAATCTTTTATTTCATTGAACAAACCAGCAATTAGATAGTTGCCAACTCAATACTATATCGTGCTAAGTGATATTATGGCAATTTTGTAAAAACGTTTTGCCATTAGATTTGATTTGCTGGATCGAGCAGCTTAAAACGTATGAATCGTTGAAAGTAAGAAACAAGTGAACACATAATAATGGGCCAAGGCCAACCATTACATAAGCTACACGATTTTAATCAATTATTCATATAATGACTTTTGAAAATAAGGCGTTACAGCGAAAATGATCGAAAAAATGTTCCGATCCGAACCATTTTCAATAGCGCTTGGCCTTGGTATCAAATTTTAATCAAAATATTTAACAAATTGCGGCTTTTAGATCGATCACAAGAATACCAAATGGACGGACAGGTGGACGGACGGACGGACGGACAAGTTTAGATGAATTCCAAAAAAGGATTTAGAATCGAGCGGTATAATTAATGGTGTCAAGTGAAAGGTCTCAATTTCTTCTGTCTGTTGCATACATCTGCACAAACTTAATATATTTTTATTTAGGGCATGAAAAAGTGAGTAAAATTGAAATAATATTCAGTGCAAGTGCACTGAATAAGGTTAACTTGATTGATTGATTGATTGATAAATTCTTAGATGACTTTTTTACGTACATCTCAGTTGGATCATCGATAATAATGCCTTTAGCTGAAAGACTGAATTTTTTTTAAAAATAATATATTTTGACTGCTAGCGTTATCATCTATCTGTCAACTTACGAACTTTCTGAACGATTTAATATAATCAGCTTGAATAGGTGTAAAGAATTAACCGTTACTTATATAAATCGTATAAAAATTTGTTGTGAAATATTCTTTAAATGTTTTTATCTTCTTCCGGCTACTGTTTTTTTTTTTTGTCAGTCCGACTTATTTATTTGTTATTCATCAAATCTAGAAAGCACTAAATAAACAGAAAGATTCATAATATGAATAGCGCTACATAGCTACAAATATTCACAAAGCAACAAGATAAAGAGACTTTTAAGATCAGCATCATCTTCATAATCCTAACTAGTAAGCGAGCTACTGAGACGCTTTTAATATATCCATCGAATTACGCGTGTAAACAAACCGATGAACAAAATTATTCGAAATGAAAAAGATTTTTTGATAGTAAAAAGAAAGAGAAATTTATTGCACGATCTTGTGATCATAGCAGAATTGTAAAATTAAAACGATTTAGATAGCGATCAGAGATCGATTTGTTTATTGTTAACATCAAAATCGTCTCTTGTTCACATTTCACAACAGAGTATTTTATAGCGTAGAGAATGGCGAAAATAGGGAGATAAACCGACTGACTTCGAAAGTGATTGCGATAGTTTGATGAAAGCATCCTATAAATCCCGTACCTATATAGGTACGGGGGGAAGCAGCAACTAGCCATTATCGTTCCACTTTGCCGTTAAGGTCAGCTGACGTTGTTCCTCTCAAATTTGCGAAGGATTCTTATGAGTTTAGAAAAGCAGCGTCAACAAAATTACTAAACGGAAGGACATGATCGATTGAATTGAATCAAAGTTGTGGACAGATAATTAGAAGTAGGTATAGGAGGTTAGGTGATCACTCTTTGAAATAAATAAACTATGAGGAAATAGTAAAAAAAATTATATTCAGCTCTGGCCGTATCTTTTACACCCATCGCCTTTATCGTGGAATAGAATATGCGACTATTTATTGTTGCTGTTAACGTAAGTACCAGAGACTAGGTGTGCGTACTACTTACCTCAGTGACTTTTGGTGTTTCTGTTATGAATAAAAGTAGCAGCGCTATTACTTAGCAGCTATTTCGTTCCCATTATTTGTATGGGCAAAAATTATTTCAATGATTTCTTGTTATGACGTCAACGAGGAAGAGGAAGAAGGAGTCACAATTGCAAAACGGAAGGTATGA
The DNA here is from genome assembly GCA_000688715.1 of Glossina pallidipes. Lineage (NCBI taxonomy): Eukaryota > Metazoa > Arthropoda > Insecta > Diptera > Glossinidae > Glossina > Glossina pallidipes. The sequence goes on along the minus strand of KK499786.1, from coordinate 376,448 downwards.
TGCTGAAATTTGACATAAACATTCCATGTTCGAGATTAAATGTGGATGGGAGCTTACTATATCGACTCGCATAACGTGGAACGAACCGACGCTAACTTGAAAAAGCACAAGAAAGCTGTTTCCATATTTTCGATCCCCGTAATAATAATTCCAAAAAGTTATTAACCAAATCCATGTTAGGTCCAAAAACAATGCCGATCGATTGACTAACACGTCCACAACTAACGATCGGATTTTAGTTTCAATTCATTTCCAGTATATGCTATGGCATGTTGTTTAACATTTATGTGAATATCGCAATGCCGTAAACTTTATGGGTCGAATGAACCCATTTGGATGGGAATAGGTGTAAATAGAAGGTCAGCAATTTTAGCGTTAAAGAGCATCTGCTCTGTAGCAGTGATTAGTCAATATTTTGCTTCTTTTCAATGAAAAGAAGTTCAAGTTTATATACACAACTGCAGCAACACAACCAACAACAACATAAGAATATGCTTTAATATTTGCTTACATATTATCTAAAATAGACGACCTATGCAAGTATATGTGAATATATTTGTTTAAAGAGTACATGTACGCGTGTATCTTATTCATTTGTTCATGCGTTAAAGTTTTGCATGCAACGTAGTAAAAAAAAAAAACGTTTTTTTTTAATATTTATTAACATTTATATAAATTTATTGTTTACATGATTTGTTTGTTTATTTTTTCTCACGTAATGTGAAAAGCAACAGAAATATAATACAAATATGGACATCAATCAAGCGTTGAACACATCACTGCTTTTATAACACCTTCACACTCACTCACTTACGTTAAAGGGTATATTGAGTTTGCGCGGATGTATGACAGACTTATGATATAACCATCTTTTACTTTATCAATCAATTTAGAATCATATTTCGATTATGAGTCAATGTAAGTTTATAATACTTTCTTGTCTGTCTGTATTCTCATATAGATTCACGCGATATAGGCGAATACAGATGACATTTTCTATGCTTTCGACAATAAAAATGTCCATAAATCATATATATATATATATATATATATCGTTTGTTAATAATCAAATGGATAAATCAAATGTATATGACTATGTCCATCTATCTATCTATCCGTCCGTCGGTTATTGGTATTCTCAATCTGCCATCAAATGGGCGCGTGTGCACATAATACTTAGGGCTTTTGAAAAGCTAAGGCAAAGAAAAAATTCCAAATTATTGCTTTTCATCAATACCCCGATATTTTGCATAGGTCGTAAACAGAGCTGCTTAAAAATCGAAATGTAAAAAATACTTGCAACGCATATGACCAGAAGCGTTCATAATTCATTAGAAAACTAAGCAAGATTTAAATGCTTGAGCTTGAGCGATGACTGTTTAAGATTTGTCCATAGATCATAATGACTTCGGCTTTTTCTTTGCATGTTTTTAATAAAATGTAATAATAATTATTTTTGAAAACATTGTCAGAGCGAAAATTTCAAGTCACTGAACTTAACTGAACTTAATATGTAAATATGTGTGATACATTCACTATAGCATACTTTATTGGGCGAATAACTTTAGAAAATTATGCATAACACGTTCCTCTTGTACAAGCACCAGACAATAATAACCACAAGAACAACAATAACAACGTACATAACACGGATCTAAATAAAAAAAAAAAGAAGCTTTTTGGAGTATTAGAATTTCAATTGCAAAACTCTTTGAAAATTTGTTCCCTTTTCTTCTTTTTTTTAGATCGAACAAAAACAAAACAAGTAAGATAATTATATTCGACCGCGAGCGAATTTTTCATACCCATCATCGTTATCCGAAAAAAGAGAAAAAAAAAAAAAACAAAAGTTCGAAACTCTTATAAACTCCTTCTATGTTAGCAAAAAATTGATCAATTTAGAATTGACACACTTAGTTTCTCACATTCTACTCTTCAAGTCCTCTTATTTAATACCCAATACTAAGTGGCGTGGAATAACTTCCAATCCTTCCTGACAAATTTGCAGTCGATTGCTGCATTTTTGCGACCAGAGGAATATTTACCGCAGAAAGACGGATGGACGGACATGCTTAAATCTAATTTATAACCGCCAACAGGTAGTGCAAACTATTACTTAAAAAATGTATGTAAGACGCGCAAGTGATTAGGTCATTTGCAAGCTAGCGTTCACCAAAATGCAATCGCATTCGCAAGGTTAAATGTGGGAATGGTTTCCATAGGCCCATCCATAATCCATAAAATACTAAGCAATTTTTATGCATCGATTTCAGACGATTAATATTAAAGATTTCCTTAGTGTTTTTTTCTAAAATTTCACAAATTTCAAGGTAACGGTATAAAATCGGTAATTGACACGAAAATATCCTGCTTCCTGTGTCCTGCTTCAAGCGGAAACTGAATTTAAAGAGAAAGTTTTTACGCGTAAAATTTCAATATATTACGATTCTTGGTTGCCCTGGGTTCCGCCAGCACATGTTTTTAAACGCATAAAGTGCATTATTTTAAGTGAAAATGCAAAGTCGCTTCGGGATTTCAAAAAAATTCTCATCTGCTATCAAATATCGAGTAAGAAAGTATGTATTTTTTTAACAAAATTTCGCTGATTTCATTGTTCCCCAAGAAAGCCAATGTTCGTTCACCCGTTCACTATTGGCGTAGATCTCAATAAATCGCTTTAATCGATCTTAACTGGCATTTATGGGCTCTGCGGAGAGGCAGCACATAACGAAGCTTAGGACGATAAACTAATTTAATAAAACTACATACAAATACCTTTCTTCATATATATGCATCCAATACGGACAGAGTAATGTGTTGATTAATTTTATTTATCGAGCATCGACGAATAGGTTGAGCATAGATGTATTTATTTATTATAAATTTTCAGACTTAACTTCAAATGAATTTCGATTATCATCATGCGCAGCTTAAGCTGGCAATAAGCACTTGCTTCCCAGCTGAAGATTCATTTTTTTCACACTTTTTCAAAAAACTATTGTATTTTTATGCATTCTTTCATTCTGTGCACATAACACAACTAATCAGAAATATTTCCGGAAGTCTAAGCTATATATTAAACGACATAAAGATGATAAGCTAATTACTTTTCGTGTGTACACATGTGCACCGTCACTTATGAATTTGAGCACATTTACGTACAAGGTGATAGAAGAATCTTGGAAATTCCGTATACTACTAGTAAGCAAAATGAGGTCAAGGTGAGAATCAGCCTAAGTCAAACTTTAGATACTAGGTGTATAAATAAGTAATTACCGGTATTTTCCCTAAAGAATTGAAGTTACAATTATTCAACTGCGGCTTCTCGATCCAAGAATATTACCTTTAAGATTTACACAGCAGTATGTATATAGGCTAACACCCTAATAATAAGTCGAGTCCTGTGCCAAAAAAAGTCAGACGCGAGAAACGTTGTCTTTTGAGGCAAAATACTGCTGAACTCTGGCGAATGATGAAAAATTGAAAGTTGATACGGTATCGAAAGAGCCAAAAACCAATAACATAAATGGCAAAGTCGAATATTCTCGCCGCTTTTACTTAGGGAGATTAGTTGCCCGTAGTAAATTATGAATTGCCCCCAAATTAACGAAACTATCACTGCGGAGGACGCTGCTTACTTTAATTACGTTCGGGCATTAAACGCCGTGTGCACTCGGGTGACGCTAAGTTTCATCTTGAAAACGCTTCTAGAAATATTTACAAGCTGGGACACTCTTACTATAATTTATCAGACATGCCTGCTTTTGATTAATATGCCTGCTAATCCCCACCGATCAAGATATATATTACGATTAACTGTAATATAATCATGGAGTTTCGAAATTTATCGAGAATCATCTCCGAGTTTATTCGAAGCTGCCTCCAAAACCTACTGAACAATACTTCAGTAGGGAATTCATTGAAATTTTGATTAAAGCGTGTAATGCACTTCACGATTAAATGCTTTTCTTCCCTCTTCTCATTTTTGTGCCCATCGCCAAAGGATAGGGGGCGTATGCATTTCGTTATAACGTTTTTAAAACCTGGAAATAAACTTCAAATTCTAAGCGCAACAATTAATCATGTCCGTCCATCTGTCTTTCTGCGGTAAATATTCCTCTGACCGCGAAAATGCAGCAATCGACTGCAAATTTGTCAGAAGGAGTGGAAGTGCTTGCACGCAACTCCAAACCAGGTCCCCACATTCTTTTACGTTTTTGCCGTCTTCTGCCTAATACTACTCATATGGTAAACAAGAGAAAGTGTTCAAAATTATTCCGCACATTTGATGTAATTAAATATGGTGGACCCCACAACGCGGTGGCTGCGTTCTTTCTTAGCAGTATAATCAATTGGGTGCCAAATACAAAGACTTGTAAATTCGATATATACGAAGAGTAGCGAAATTTTGTTTTTTTTTTTTTTTTTTTAAGATAATCTTGATAGATATAAAATATGCTGTCGCGGCCGAATACAACTTTTTTACTTGTTTTCTGTTTCTTTTTTTTTTTTTTAATATTTTCATTAATAGTAACGTTTTGAAATTTATTTTAAATATTTTCACAAATTATCTAAGGAAATAATGGCGCAACTCACTCCATTGATATGAAACATAGTTAGTTACCTTGAGTGATGGATTCGTTCGCTTGCTTGGACATATTTTATGCAATCAATTAAAATATTTATTGTTTTATAAACAAATACAATTAATTATTTTTGAAATAGAAATTTTCACTCGTATACCGGTCGTGACGGTTCTTTTTTGGCTTGAACAGTATCTCGTATAGAACAAAACAACAGAAATACCTTGAATGACTGAGTGAATGCCATGCTGAGCTTGAATTTAATTAGAAAGAAAATTGACATTTTTTAAACCTAAGGCTTAAAGAATAAAAAAAATAAGAAAAAATAAACAAAAGTCGCTTACGTATCTTAACACTTTTTCATATTGATTGGAAACTAGAACAACAAAAAACCAACTGCGAAAAGCTTGCATATGTTTGGGTAAAAAATTCCAAAAGAAAAACAGAACTGATTTTTTTTTTTTTTCCTTTATATTTATATATATATACATATATAAAAGGCCTTTGCAAAGTATGTAAAACAAAAAAAAAAAGAAAAAAAACAACAAAACGTCGACAAAGAATGTTTTTTGCGTTTTAATGCAAAAGTTATTCAAAGAATTTTCATCAACAATTCATTTAAATCTGAAACTTTTATCGAAAATCTTGCATTTATTTATATCAAAGGTATTAGAGCCAGGGGGACATGTAGAGACCGACAGGGCGAGAGCGAGAAAGATAAATTTATTGACACAGCTATAGTTCAAAGCGATGCGATTAACTGGAATTGAACTAAATTAAAATGAATGTCATTTGAATTGCATGTGAAGGGGAATGTTCGCTGTGTTGTTTCTGTGTGTGTCCGCCCGTCCATCCGTCTGTCCGTCGGTCCAAGCACATCATGCATATCCAGTGTTAGGTACAATTAAGCATATATTTTGATATTGAAATTAATTGGATTGAATTTAATTGGTCACACATTGTAACGTTCTTCTTACAGCGTTTTCTTTTGCAGTGATTACACTGCAGATTATTTGTAACCTAAAGCAGATATAGGCACTTTAGCCCTTAGATACAGAATAGAAATCAAGGTTAAATGCGTAGAATGGACGTAAAGATGTAGCGCGCACTATTTACTACTTAACGATCAGCAATTCGGTTATCCACAGTTACAAATTCAGAAATCATTGTTCGGCTATTCGCTTCATTAAGGCTAAGAAGTATATAAGCGCAAAATCTTAGGCACACTTAGGCCAAAACTAATGAAGTTTGTTCAAAAAATTTCCCAATGAACTTTCACGACCAGTTAACTATAAAAATTGATTTGATCTTGATCATCACTATTCGACGTTTCCATATACACTTATAGAGTAAACGGAATATGTTTGTAACAGTCTACGCTTAAGGTAGAATCATTGTTGCGAAATGTGCTCTTTTCGTTTCCAAGTTCCATAATGAGAGCAAGGAAAAGGAAGAGAACAAGGCAACGAAGCTCGTTCCAGATTTTTTACAGACATGAGACCGATATTTTATAACCTACAACAATTGTGGAATAAGTGTATAATATTAAGTTTGTGCGAAAGTATGTAACAAGGACTGGATATAAATTGATCTTTTAATATATCGATCGATTCAGAATCACCTTTTTAATTGAAGCTTGCTAGCTAGCTTCTGAAGTTTGTCTGTCCGTCTATTTGTTTTGCTTTCTTTAGTTCAACTTGCAGACCGCAAACTTTTGAGCTATTTTGATGAAATTTTGCACCGCTACGTGATTCCATCCAGGAGACGCTTCGAATTGGACCACTTTTTCGACCAATTTCCATACAATGAGTTATTCCGAAAAATCGTTTTATAAATAACTATAGAGTGATGTAGGGTATTTAACGGTGAGTCGTGACGCATTTTAATTTGTTTACGCGTTTTAAAAACGCAAAAAGCGCATCTGCACTATATCCCGGATTCAGTTCATTTAAAACTTGTCTTACTTTCATCGGTACTGATATTTATATTCCCACTATCGAAAAGAGGTGGTATTCAGTCTTTTCTTTGGCCCGCAAAGCAAAGTTTTTCCTTTTTTTTTTTTTTGCATATTACAAAATAGTATACGAAAGTGTCTCCGTCTGCCGATCTGCCTATCCGTCCATCGTTTTGTGTTGCCGTCCTTGAAGTATTTAACTCGCATATATTCGGACAGAAAGTCATATCTTTTTTTGATCATTTTTAAATATTATCCTTGAAAATGAGTACAATCGTCCCTTTACACATATGCGTATACATATATAAGAAATAAGAAGCGAAATTTGTGCCCCGCACAATTCCTTCGGTATAACACATTTTAAGCATTCATTGGAAACATTGCAGAATTTAAGATGAAGATCCTATTTGCATACCCACTTAAAAGCGCTCAAAAAGCAAAAAAAAAGTACAAGACTTTGCACAGTGTACAAAGCGTATAACCAATGTACACTCAAGATGTTTATATAATTTTCTCACTTTTCTATTATATCTTACTAGAAAGAGTTTTACAATGAGAAGAGACACACAACACAGAACAGGTAGTATGCTAATAAAAATGGCAAATAAAAATTTAACGATATTCGTTTTAGTACATTTTCAATGAACTGCTTGACCTATTAATATAACAAAATCGTTTATTTCAATAAACTTGTCATAAGAAAGAGAAATTGTTTTCTTTCTTTGTAAAAGCAACCAAGCGCATAGGAATAAATATTGAAAAAAAAAAAAAAAAAAAGAAAAGAAGAAACATATGTAACTTTATCTGAGTGTTACGGCATAAACCTGTTCTATGAATATGAGATGGATGCATAGATGAATGACTGAATGGATGGATGGATGGATGGATGGATGGATGGATGGATGAATTATTAACGTCACTGCACATGGTTTGTACGATCACTTCGAGCTGGAATTCGAAACAATGAATATTGACGCGAAAGCATTAAATTACCTGTTTAAATAAAACAAACAAGAAAGTTATATGCAACTTTGAATTAATACTGGACACCCTATGCACCTGCAGTAATGGTAGGAAAGTCGCAAACGAATAGTTAGGTGATCGAGATTTTCATTTTTGAAATTTTAATATGCAAATCTCGCATTCCAAGGAAGAAGCGATGGAAGGAAGGAAGAACGGAAGTACGGACGAAAGAAAGCTCACAAATCGATTAGAAAACTCAGTTTAACCAAAGAATGAAAAATGTTTGTATAACTGTGGGTAGGGGATTATAAAGAACACATATGCACATAATGATTGATAATAAGATTTAAATTACATATGTGATATGAAAATGTTTATTTTCCTTATTTGATCTGTTTAGCAAATCTTATTAATCGAAACCGGAATTATGAACAAATAAATAGAAACTTTAGCTTAAATATAATAAATTCGAAACGGAAGATATTGAATATCTATCTTACCCCCTATCTCTCTCTCTCTCTCTGTCTCTCTCTCTCACACTATCGCTCTCCTGGTTGATAGTGAATCATTACATATATATATGTATATATATATATACAATCTCTTTTCATGCATACATGATGATATAAACGTAACGTTTGAAAGGTTAAAGTTTTAACAAAACTCACTCACTCATCTTACCTTTGCCATCTGATAATAGGTTAACACTATAAGTGATTTGACACGAATACATTGAATAATTGATTGATTTTAAGTGATACGTTTTACGTGATTGCAAAAAGAGCGACTGTAACCGCTGGGTATACTTTTCAAGTCATATAAAAAACCAACACTCCATGGGAAATTAAAGAATGTGCGTTCAAGTTTTCGTATAATACAGTTTAAGAAGTCGCAAAAGAAGTTACATATGAATATATGTCCACCTATCCAGTCTTATTCGCTGCCACTATAAATGAGGAGATAAGAATGGAAGTAACAGATGGCTCTTGTATTTAGCAGGTTTTTCTTATCTTCTAAATACATCTGCGGAATAGTAGAGTAAGATACCGAATGCAACTCTGTATTTAAAAGTCAAAGTCTTGTGTTCATATTCTTTTCATGCACACACTGCACCCCTTATTGTACCGGATATATTATATCCGTATTTTTATAGGTGTGTGCAATAGGCGAAAGGACTTAAGTTGGACTCACCTTTTGATGCAGAGTCAATTTTCGAATTGATTTAGTCTTGTCTGCGCATCTGTTTTCAATGTGTATTTGTGTTCAACGTGTAGATTTCAATTTTTGAGATGTTTTTACAAAATTTGGGATATGGCCGTGAATTTGCCCAAAGGCGAACACTATTGTACTGCTTTATTTCGAAAAAATGATTTTGTAAAACAAATTTGCAATTTTCAAAATTTTCTAACAACGTTTCAAGGATTTGAAAATAAATTCTACTTCCGATCTCTGTTAAGTTGTTACGATCGGCAAATATATGGTTGGATTTGGAAGTCTACTCCGCTCAAATTAGTCAAACGCCACAAATATTTTCATGGGCAGCTTAGCCAAGCTAAATAAATTCAAATTCTGCTTTTCGAATCTATTTCTACCAAATTGTTTGAAACTTGATATGTAAGCATAAACCGACTATGAGAAAATGGCCAAGTATGAGACTTAGGTGCGGCCAAACCAGAAAATTGACAACATTTTTAACACAAACCGCTATATTTACTTGGCACATACTGGGTTATTCTGAAAATTTTAGATCGGATTTGGTGAACATACTTCACACGTTAATCGTTCCCACGGAAATTAAGCTTTTAGGTAACAACAACAAGTCCTGTTTTTTAGTATTTTATGATGAAAATTTATTTCTGGTCGCAATTCGTGTACGAAATTTGGACCAAATGCGACTATTTCTTGCAACCTCACCTCCCATGAAAACTCTGAGTTCTTGGCGTTTAACGCTCGCCCTTGTCCGATTATAATGTATGCTTCTGGTTTCATTTGAATTCATTTCGCACTGTATTTCCGTGCATTTCACAATTGTAACGCGTGTGTACCGAACTCTCGTCAAGCCAGGCTTGAACACTTGCGAAATTACTAAAATACGCTCGACAGTATTTTCAAAATATATAATTTTGAGTTTATTTTCATATAAAAATATGGGCGTTCTACAAGCCATAATATATAGAAGAGGAATCAAAACTTGAACTACCACAGTTCACATTTTGCATAAATAATTTTCTTCCCAAAAATGTTATTATTCTTCGCCTACTTTAAACTTAAACTCTTATCTAAAATGAGATCGAAAAAATAGACCTGCGTGGCCCAAGTACCATTCATTTTTATTTGAAATTTATATCATGATTTTCGTCATAAAATATTAAAAATCAAACTTCCTTACCGTAGGAACGATTTTATGGTTTGAAAAAAACATTTCTTGATCGATTCCAATTTTCCTCATTTATTTTATGGGCTAAAATGCTTACAATGACTTTCTTAAACTAAAACTAAAAATAATCCGATCTAATCCATTTTCAATAGAGTTTTTTTCTCTTGATCAAAACAGGCCAGTACGATCTAGTTTCAAGTCAAAACAATTGAAGAATTGCGACTTGTACTTTAAAACTAGATGGATATATATTAGATGGACAGAGGGAGGTAGCAGACATTTTGAAATCAAATTTAGAGAATGATTTTGCGTTAATCGGCAGTAATAATAAATGGATCTATCCGCCTGAGTGGCCGAGTAGGCAAGAGTCTCGACTAGCAATTCAATGGTCGTGGGTTCAAACCTCAAGTGCGGTAGAGTTTTTAATAATAAAAATAATAATAATATTAATAAAAAAAATAAATAAATAAATAAAAAGCCGAAAGCCTTAGATGCTAGTGCTTTTAAGACTTTAGTCTTAGAATTTATTCTCTGGCTAAATTTAGATAATAATAATAATAATAATAATAAATGGATCTACATTTAAATGCTTTGGAGAGTTAAACACATCCGTACGAAGTTAATGTCCAATACAAGTGGTGTAGGATACAAAAAATCGATCAAATTTTCGCAGGAATTTCGAAATGGTTCCCGTTAGCTTATTCTCTCAGTTCGCGACAACATTAAACATAACTATTATGTGTCTTAGAGTCTATACAGACTGATTAATGTGTTCCGATTTCCCTCTAAAATCGTTATTAAATCCACGACATTTAATTATCGATCATGTTTGCCTTTACTTCGATCACCGATTGATTTTTTTTTTTTTTTTTTTTTTTGCTTTTGCTCTATTTATGAAAATTACTGCATAAAAGAAACACAATTTGTTTGTTTTGTCTCCTCTTTCTCTATATTACAAACTGCTTAACTTCTATGGTTATGGTGATGGTAAGTGAAAAAGGAAAAGAGAGGGAGAAAGAGCGCGAGAGAGAGAGATAAAAAGGTGGCGTTGGGTTTTATCTTCTTTTCGTTCTTTCTTTCAAATATTTACTCGAAATTTAATACTTGTTAAGGAATCTCGATAAATAATCAAAAGATATTTGAATACTTAAAGGTTTCAGATGATGGTATGTGCGTGTGTACTGTTGTTGCTTATAAATTTATTTAAGAATTTGATTTATTAAGGGAAATGTGAAAGAATTTAAATGAAATTAATCTCACAAAAAAAAAAAAAACAAAAAAAAAAAGAGAAGGATAAACCCTGAATTGTCCATTAACCCGGACTATAAGGTGTGGTGACCACTTTTTTCTTTATTCAAATTATACTGAAGTAAAAGAAAAAGAATTTCAGATTTAACAGAAAAAAAAAATATATATATATATATATATACATATACATATATATACATATATATATAAATATTTTCAAAATATTTTAAGAATATAAATATTGTTTTTTTATTAATTTCCATTCCAAAAAGTTAAGAAAAAGTAACGCCATTATGAACACTAAGTAAGTGCTTAAGAGAATTTAAAAGGAAAAGATTATCCACCGCTTTTTAAATGTTCTACAATCCATAATAACGAACACACGCGCTCATGCTCATCAGAATACATCCAAGCATGTCTACAACGAGCCTTTCGTTGCCTTTCAAATCTTTCTCTAAATGTTAGCTATGCTGTCAATCAATTAGATTAGAGGCGCATATAGTTATACTGTGTTGTCAAATCGTTTAACTGTGACGACCGTACAGATGCTAATGTCTGCTAATTATTTTTTATGCTTTCGAGATTTATATTCATATGGGGCTTAAGTCGAATTTCTTAAACCTTAAATGCATGAATTTTTGTTTTGAATTTTAAAAAATTATTTCTTATACGAATGTATTTATAGGTTATGTAAAAAATTATTTTAAAAATCCAGGTAATAATATTGAGTATTTATTTTAGAAAAAAAAAATTATATGTAGACTTTTGACAACAATATGCGTTTATTACTAAAATTATTGCTGACAGGAAAACATGTTCATGTATTTAGATTATGTATTAGTATAGGAATTTTCATATCATTTATGAATGAAATCCAGTATAGCAATTGCGAAAGAAACCTTGCAATCGATGCACTAATCATCACACAGCATGAAAATCCTTTGCAGCCTGGATATTTGCATCTATTTTTAGAACTTCACCTTTCTTCGTCATGGCCTCTACCATCACGCCGTATATCTTTTGGCGGGTAAAGGCTCCGTGAGACCTTGATGTCTTCTTCGCTGCTCTATAATCATCTAATATAAGGTTTGGTTTTTTTTTTTTTATACAATACCCACTAATTGATCACTACCACATCAATTATGTGATAAAATAATCTAACATATCACTTACGACTTTTGATTCTGATCGTATACCTATCCAAAAAGCTATTATAAGCGCATGCAGGTAGCGAAATCAAAACAACAAAGAACTTGGAACCTTATTTATGGAGTAAGTATTATTTCAAAAGTGTTCTACCTTAGTGGAACATATTTGTTCATTTAGAAAGAGCCTCCGATCAATTGGTGCCACACTCATAAACAATTTATTCAAATGTGCCACAACAGGTCTTATTTTATGAAGACGATCATGGTTTGGGCGCCCAACTGGCTTGCGCTGTGCATTATCATTCAAATTAATTACGGCTCCTATTTTCTTAAATCCATTTACAATACATAGACGGTGCATAGGCGATACATAGGCGACGAATAGGCGATGCATAGGCGTTGTATAGCCCATGCATAAGCGATACATAGGCGACACATAGGCGATGCATAGGTAGCGCAGAGTCCATGCATAGATGACACAAGGTCGATGCATAAGCGATGCAGAGTCGTTGTATAGGCCACGCATAGGTGATGCATAGGAGTTGTATAGACGATGCATAGGTCATGTATAGCCCATGCATAAGCGATACATACGCGTTGTATAAGCGATTCATAGGCAGTGCATAGCCCATGCATAAGCGAGGATTCGCCTTGCCCTAGTTTCATTTTTTGACAGGACATGGTTTGCCCACAGTAGCCAAGCAAACTTTCGCTTTATGAACATTGTTTATGACATAGTGTAAAAATACTGACTTTTCAAATATTAATTAATTTACATAAATACATGTTTTGTTTGTCATATTTTGTAAAAAAAATTTTCAAAAGTTTTATTTTAACTGAATTGTGACTTAAATCCCTCCGAGACTTCGTTTTATAGAATTCTGTTAAGGGTTTAACAGAAGCTCTGTAAAGAAAATTTGGTTTGTGTCCTTGCTAGTTATATTTAAATATAACTTCACACCCTTGCAATCTTTACAAACTGCCTACTTTTTATGTTTTAGGCAAGCATAGCTATGTGGAATAAATAAACGGCGTACTAGTTATTAACAGAGAAAAAAACGTATTTGAATCTGTTAAAAAAGAAACTAAATTCGTGTTTTTCTGTTAATGTCAGTAAAGTACGTGATTTTGGCTAAATATGTAATTTTTAAAAATTCATTAACAATAGTTCCCGAAACAAAAGTTTGCATTTTTTTCTTTTTATTCATTCGACAGGTATTTCCATATAGATTCACGTGATGTGGGTAAATATACGCGACATTTTCTAGTTTGGTCGGGCTAGAGTTTCAAGTTTGGGTGTTTTGCCACAACCCATTTTTTGCTACCATGGAAGAATTTGAATCCAACTATATTTTATTTTTGAATATTTAACAGAGCGCTGTTAAGGTTTTCACAGAGTTCTGTTAAGGTTTCCACAGAGCTCTATTAGGGTTTTTACAGAGCTCCGTTAAACGAAATGATCGGTTTCTTTGCTAATTAAATTAATAGAATTTATCTTCACACCTCTCCTCTTCCCATGAATTATGATTTTAATAGAAAATAATGCAAGTGTACGGATGGAATCTCTATTTATAATCCATTACAAACGAGAGGATAAACTGAATATATATTTTTATAAACGTTAGCCAAATGAATGAATCTATTCTGTGGCTTAACAATGTTGCACTTTTGAAATTTTGTGCATATCATCTACAAGATCATGCTATCAATAAATCATTGTATATAGATATATATAAATATATATATATATATATGTATACATATATATATGTATGCATGCATTAATCCATGCATGCATATAAACACATACAATATATGTACTTTTGTTTATAACATCTCGAAAGGTCTCTTTCCTTTTATATTCATTTACATGTAAACAATTCTGTCTGTATTGTTCTGAGCATTGTATGGAAATCGAAAAATTGGAAGACAATACATTTTATGCATATTTTTATACCCATCACCGTAGGATGTCAAAACCTTTGCAACGCTCAGAAGAAGCTCCAGCAATATATATATATATTCGTGATCAGCATTAAATTTTGAATCGATTTAAGCAAGTCCGTCTGTCGGTCTGTGTAATGTATGTTGCAAACATTCTCCGCAAAAATAAAGTTATCGCCTTCAAATTTGACCGAAACATTGGAATTTCTTACACGCAGATTGGTATCGAAAATAGGCCAAATTGGTATCACGTAAACAGAGAATTCTTCTGTTTTTCAAAAAGAATAAAGAATTGGTTTTATGCTCATGACTCATCAACTACAACGAATAAATCTACAAAAAATTCGAACATATATTCTATAGGCGATGCTATAGCACCTATATGCGCAAATGAGCAAAATTGACCACGCCTACTCAATATTATAATATAACAAAGTTTAAGCTTTTTTCCAATACCAAAATTAAATAAATTCTCAGCCAACTTCAAAGTCATAATGCATCTAATCATGTCCGTCTATTAGTCCGTTGATTTATCCGTCTACCAAACTGTGTAGTACCTTTGGCAAACATTCGCAGGCCGGTCAAAGAATTCGCGTACAACGCCCACACAACCGAGAATACCTTTGCTTTCCGTGTCTGTTGCTGCAACAGATACATGATATAAAGCTACACCCCTTATGGAAAATGCAAATTTCTATTTTTCCTTTTTCCCAATCCTTCATAGGATAAGGGTGGTGAGCGTAAAAGTTTCAGTCACAATCTAATATAATTTTCTTACATTTGTTTATAAATATTTCTCTCGATATTTAGCAAAATATCGATTTTCTAGCAAAAAGGCTGCTTTTTATATCGACCACGAAAGTTAAGAAAATACGAAATTTTTCCACTTCCGGCTATAATATGCAGAAATATGCATTGAAAACAATTTTCTTTTTTTTTTTTTTTTCAAATCATCAAAGCAAGTCCATAACCATAGCTATTGTGGACTGCTAATAAGTTATTCATTATAGGAAGTCTTGCCAAAAAAAAAAAAAAAAAAAAAAAAAAAAATTAACAAATTATCCGATCCGAATCATTTCAACAATGTCCCTGCGTCTGCCTAATTGTTAGTTAGCGGTCTAAGCATAAGCAATGCGCCACCACTTGACCGAAAACTATGACTTACAACTTATTGCAAATATTGATATGAAATGCATAAACAAAATACTGCTTGTACAGGCAATGCCCTGTTAAGTGAGCAGATTTTAATTTATCAGATTGTTAAACCTAATTTTAAAGGGGACTCCTGATATATGTAAATAAAGACAGCCTTAATTAGAAATTAAACTCAATTATATCTCGATCTAACTAACACTGTAACTATGTAAGTATGAAGAAAGGGTGATTAGGGCAAGACAAAGGAACATAACTACTGACTACAATGTGTCTTAAAAGAAGTGAAATGAAAGCTTTTTTTACTACTTCCTTTAAGAGTTTGTTTCATGTGATATCTGGTAATAGTTTTTTTTTTTTTTTTTTTTTTTTTTTTTTTTTTTTTTTTTTTTTTTTTTTTTTTTGAATTTTAAATTATTATCATTACTATTATTATAAAAAGTATTCGTAATAAATTCTTTTTCGTTTAAGAGAGAATCAAATGAAAAAAGAAAAAGGAGAAGAAAATTTTGCTTCAGTGCTTCCGTCGAACTTATAAAGCCTTTCGTATTACTGGTAGCAACCGGTTATTGATATCGTTCATCCTAACACTTTTGAGGTGAACTTGACATTCCAGTCCACTTACAATAACAATCAGAGGACAATGCAATTTAAAATACAATAAAAACAAAAAATAAACAAAATCGAACAAACAACAAAGTCATAAGCAAATATAAAAAATAAAAAATATTTCGTAAAAAACAAAACACCAAAAATCAAATTCTATAATTACACCCAAGAGATGCAAAAGTTTTGATTCGTCTTAACGAACGGACGTTTATGCGACTCATACATAGCTTTTCTAGTGTTTTTTTTTTTTCTTTTGTTTTATTTTACACGATTCTGAACGAGAGTTATTTTCCCTGAAGAAAATCATTTTTAATTATTTTTTGTTTCTTTGTATTTTTTCTTTAATTCAGGGCTTTTTGCAAGCAACATTTAACTGAAGGAGACAAAAATCAATATGATTTACAAATATACTTACACACATGACTGTAGATTTACATTTAAGGTAAACAGAAAATCATAAGCGCGCTATTTACATTATGTGCACATAGTTGAAATTGCATAGACAAGCGACTTTTTGAAGGTAAACGACATTTATTTATTCATTTTTATTTACTTTTTTATTTTTTATTTATTTTTTTTTTTCAATGCAATTCCTATGTAGCGTAAAATTTTTTGATACCATAAAAAAACAAACAACTGCACATTGCCGTTGTATGATACTACATCTATATATACATATATATGTGTATGCGTATATATATATATATATATATATATAGGGTCATCCATTTTATGATTCCGAAAGTAAACGTAAGTGATACTACATGTATATATACATATATATGTGTATGCGTATATATATATATATATATATAGGGTCATCCATTTTATGATTCCGAAAGTAAACGTAAGTGAACTTCTAACTGAGACTTGGAGAAAATTCTTTTGCAATTTATTGTTTGGGCCTGGCCACATACATGCAATGCATACATAGTTTTGAAGCGCGCAAAAATTTTTAAAATTTGCATGCATGTGGGATGAAGCTCGCATTAGTGCCCCTTTGGTGTCAAAATTACGATGCATTTAATGTTTCTAAAGGACTTTTCCAGTCCTCCAGCAATATGTCCAATGTATCCAGCAATAACTGTTTTGACGTGGTTTATGGACAGAAAATGTCATTTTTGAACATGAATTTGGATTGCATTGCAGTTGCAGACAAAGATAATAAGTGATTTTTTGCGCGAAAAATTAAATGATTTCAACTTGAACCATACATTTCGTGAGAAACGTTCAAATGCCTAAGTGAATTTGAACGTCCACTTCCAATCAAACCACGAGCTCTCAATGATCTTATTTACCGAGATTTCCGTAACACGAACCGTTTTATATGGAGAAATTGCAACAGTTCTTGTTGCAGGAGTAAATTTCTGCAAAGGAACCAAAGCACTCAGTTACTTGGAACACTTATTTGCTGCCTCTATACATGCCTGTATATATATCTATAAGTATATTCATAGATATCGGTCTATATGCTCAATATATGAAGTATTGTTTCTCATACAAAGAAAAGCAAAGGACAATAAATGAATCGTTCGCTGTGACAAAACATTTCTTCTAAAATTCTTAATAAAATTCTACATAGCGAGTAAACTTTTAAAAAGATGCATGCATGCAATCCTCAGCTGGTTAAAGAATATTTCAGAGCAGAGAGAAAATGAATGTAAAATAAAATCTTCCGCAATACCTAACAAACCGGCATGAGAAGGTATTAAAATTCTCCCTTAGTTTGTGATTAAAGCTAACATATCATTCAATAAGTCTCCGGTCTGACATATTTATACCTTATCCATATGATTCTTAGGTAGTGACAAACTTCAAATAATACGTGTCAAAGTTTCATGACGTTCCGACCATTATTTTATGGATTAGAGTTGAGTAATATGCCGTGTCCTTCCCATTTTTTTGTACCGCCATGCTTGTATGGACTGAGTCGTATCTGTTTGAAATCAAACATCAAAGACCACATTCGTTATTGTTTTAGTTTTTTTTTTTTTAAATTTGGAATCGTGAGTGAACAACCCGAAGACTGGCGCTATGCTCGAATTCGTTTACAATCTCAACTTAATAAGATAGCTTCCAACATATTTCGACCTATAGTACACAATTACTGGTAGCAGCCAGCAGTAATTCTAATACGTTGGTATTTCAAAAATGTCAATTCAAGACTCTTGGTACTATTATTAATGCACCGTGTGATTTGTTAGCAACAAAACTATTCAGGATTACTTGAATGATTTTCCATATGTTAAAAATCCAATTTGACACCTTTCCTTAGTATATCTTATCAGACTGCGCAATCATGTGAATTCCTTACCCGTAGCTTTTCTAGACGAATTCATTCATATAAGAAGATTGAAAAGGCATTATATACTGGATTTTCCAATTTAGAAATCATCTTAATTTTGTTCCTTAAAATATTTCAATGCATTCTCACAGTTTACGTTCAACGTTTCTTTTTATTGTAGCCCTCCAACGAAGGATGAAGGGTATATTCATTTTGTCAAAACACTCGCGAACCAGAAGGAAGCTTCAACCTCAAAGACCTCATTAAGCATATATATTCTTGATTAGCATCAAATTCTGAATCGATTTAAATATGTCCGTCGGTCTGTCTGTATAATATCTACTTATCGGGAAAATGCAGCTGTTGACTTTAAATTTGGCAGAGATATTGGAAGTTCCAGCATGCATTTTGATTGACGGAAAATGGGCCAAAAAGGACACACCTACAATACCACGTGAACTGAGAAATTCCCTGTTTTTCAAAAGAAATAAGAAACTGATTTTTTACTCATTACTCATAAACTATAACAGACAAATGTACACAAATTTGGGCAATGCTGAATGCACCTGAATGAAAATGGAAAAAACGACCACGCCTACCCAATATTATATCCAATGTATCAGAATTTAATTTTTTTTGTTTTAAAAATGAATTATTTGTTTTCACACACAAATTAAGACTATAACACAACAGAGTAAAGAATGGTAGACCTGTGTGCCTTGGAACAACATGATCATTGCGGGCCGCAAGATTGACACTCTTGCCTTAGCGAATTTCCATAAAGTCCCGATAAGCGAGCTGCAAAAAACAACTTTTTATTTAAAGAAAAAAAAATCAAAAAAAAAACACTGACTACAATCTTTGTACGCATGCGCATGTACGGTATCCTTTCCAATAATACTTTTAAAAATAATTTTAAGAAAACTGCTTTCCTCTAACACATATGTAATTTAATAAGGATATCGAACGAAGTGACTTATTGAAAATGAAATGTAATGAACGCTATCATTAACACGTCAAGATCGATCTCGCATATGAGTCAAGAAAAGGAATGTTTTAGATTTTTTTCACGTTTTCCCCATAATTCCATGTTCGTGAAATCATATTTTCGGGCCAATTTTCTAACCGATGGAAAAGCGCACAACTGAGAACGTGAGTGTCAGGTAAAAGTTTATAAGTCATTGGATTCGGAATTTGTTTTTTTTTTTTTTTGAAAGTCGTTTCGATCTTTTCATTGGTAAACCAAAACTTGTTATTCAAAGCTTAGTCTTCCTCTTATAATTTTTGTGATTTTAACTTCATTTTCAGTGTACTTTCTTCGGTGTACGGAACGTGAAAGGCGACACATTAACTAACATTATGACGACCCGGCCAAGTGGCCGAGTAGGCCAAGTGTCTCGACTAAAAACTCAGTGGTCATGTATTCAAATCTCATATGCGCTAGAGTCTGCAATAAAGCCGATAGCCTTAGATAGCTGGACTTTACTCTTCGAATTATATTCTCTGACTAAATTAATACATAACGTTGTGACGCATATTATGAAGCCTTTTGCTGGGCATTAGGGGGGAAATAAGAAATTTTTGCATATCGCTCCGCATTTAGAGATGAATACAAAAAAATTTACCTCTCATTACGAATTTGCCAAAACTTTTAATGCAATTTTTCTCACCCGTTTCCAAGAAAGATGAAATTGTGATTGTTTTGAAAATGACAGAAGTAATTTTTTTTTGAAATTTTCTTTTTCTTTTTTTTTCCCTTTCTATCTATATTTAGTTATGACATAAGACTTTACAAAAAAAGAAAAAAAAAAAAAGAAGAAAAAATTAAAAAGAATTTTTAATTATTCACAAAAAGTTGTGTTTGTTTGGAAGCAATATATTTTTGGTCTGCAAAATTTTAAATTGAATGAACCTGAAAAATGGGGCTACGGTCATGGCTTAAAGAGAAATCAACTAAAGATTTAGATCAGCAGCATAACGGTGGGCATTTCAATTAATTTAGATCTGTGCATGTTTATACATATATATATATATATATATATATATATATATATATATATATATATATATATATATAAGATATGTACATATAAGATATATAAATATATAGATATACACATATATATACAGTCTCTACAGAATTGGAGCCTCAAACGCCCGCCCCATCGTATGCTGCGCACTTTCACAAATTTTTAAATAATAATTTTCCCAGCGATTTCGAACACAAGCTGAGAGAAGTCAGGCCGTATATATTTACAAGTTTCATAATGTGGCCGTCATATTGGCTGTATCGGGGTTTAGATTGGGGCTACCGTCGTCAATATGTGCATCTGCCGGTTTATATACATCGGGTGAGTTATATATATGAAATACAAAAACAAAAGATAAGCATGATCGCATTTCATTGCGTTTCATTGATCCGAGCCAATAGGAATGAAACATGAGATATTTAAATGTCGTTATTATAACTCTAGACCTATTTGCAAGCGAAAATTATACAATATGGGATAATATCGTTGGGCTTATTGAATGCGAACTCGCGTAATCGGAAACAAGCAAACGAGACAAGTCAAACTACAAGTATTAACTAAAGGTAAATAATCCTGTGATGATGATGATGATGATGATGATGAGCATCTAGTTAGGTAGTCAACTCTTTGGGTACGGATTACCGCCGCCATACTTTCCGGTGACGGATATTCACTGCACAATTGCCAAAGATTTGACTCACTACGTAGATGTTCTGTTCATTGGGATTGCGTCTGACGAGCGAAAAACACTTGTTTAAATGATTTAATTGACAAAAATTTCAAAAAAAAAAAAAAAAAAAGGAAGAAAAGAAAAATAATAAATTCTTTTTTTTTTCCGAATCTTTAATTATTTGTTTTTCATTTGTGAACAGAAGCAGAACTATTTTTTCCGTCTTTCCTATCAAAAAAGAATATGTAAAATATATATAATAATTTGAAATCGCAAACTTGAAAAAAGAACACTGTAGCGAAATAAAATTAGTGTCTGTCTCTTGGTCCTTCGCCGTTGCTATCTTGAAGCAAAGATTAAGCGAGAAATAAATAAATAGAAGAAAATGGATTTAGCGAAGGCTTTGGAATATCTATCAGCGTACTTTTTTCGTAAAAAGGAATATCGAAGTAAGAGATGTTCGGAAATTGGAGAAAATAATTTCATTTTATTCAGAGTTAAATTCCATTTTATGTTTGTTTTTGTTTTTTTTTTTTTTTTAGAACCGAATTTGGGTGACGATTTGCGTCTAGTTGTGCAAAGCAAAGATTTTGAAAATAATGTAAAGGCTACAGCTCCGTTTCTGGCGACTGGTATGCTGGCTTGGCCATTATATTGGGGTTATCGTGGTATCGGATGGCATAAGTATCGTAATACGGAAATATTGCCTCTATACATCAGAAAGGTGCTACGCAACATAATATATAATAGATTTAAATAATTTTTTTTTTGTTTTGTTTTGATCTTTCCATCTCGTCTGCAGACTTTCTATCGAGCTAAAGCAATGGAACTTATGATACTTATGACTGGTATTGTGTATTCCTTAAAATCAACTTTAGAACCGGTGGCGCTAAAAAAGTTTCAAGATCTTCGATACGCTCAACAAAAATAAAACCTGTTCTTTGATTGCATTTCCTTTTTTTTTTTTCTTTTCTTTTCTTTTCTTTTCTTTTCTTTTCTCTTCTTTTTTGCTATTGAAGTCCTTTGAAAATATTTAAAATTTTGTAAACCGAAAATGAGAACAAAATTTGAAAAATTATATCATAAACAAAATTATTAAAGTAGATATATATATATATATATATAAAGCATAGATTTACTTTTACTTTGCAAACAATGCATTTTCGCATCACCACCATATCGCACATGATTTTATTACGAAGGCATTGTGACTGAATGGCCGAGTATTTATAGGACGGACATACTTTTTTTCATTTTTTAGAAAACATTTGCAAAAAATTTTCAAATGCTTTCACTTTTACGTGTGCCGAAGGATAGGTCCCTATACGAGTTTCCATTTTTCGTAAATCGATTTCCTGCGTTGTGTTAAACCATTTGGCTGCAATCGCATATCAAAGGCAACGAAAAATAAATACGGACCAATGACAATGAAGGCTAGAATCGGATCTAATTGTACGCAATCTCGATCTATAAACATAGAGTAACACAAAAAAAAAGCCAACCACAAGTTTTCATACGTTTTCGTTAGTATTAGTTTCATTCATATATTCGTGATCCTAGTTAAAGCGAGATTTTACAGGCCTTTCTTGGAAATTTGTTCAAAGTCAAAAAGTCAAAATACTGCGAATACAATTCCAATCATGATGGCATGGACCCATACGTTGAAAAGTCAATCGATGAAAACAATACAATCTGGCAAAGTCGACTATTAAATACCTTACATCACTTCGCTTAATATACAATTCTTTATTTATTTTCGTGCAAAAAAAACCAAAAATTATGCCTTCTTTCCACATAACGGCTTTTTTTCTAATCGAAAACCTCATCGTTCTTCGCCAATGTTCATTATAAGCTACTACAAATTCGAGTTCAGGAAATCCTGTTTTTCCTGAGAAACCTTAAATGGGGTTGGATCGCAACAATTGACCTAGGTGTTCCAAATTTGGTACGTTTTATTTTTACTCCTAATTAATGTCATCGAACCATTTTTAGCGTGAAATATTAAAAATTACATCTTTTTGCCATAAAAAAGCCTATATTTTCGTAAGGACGGCATCGTATGTGGCGGCTATACGATCGAAATTTTTCATATCACTTTAATATATGAAAATACTATTACTCAGCGATTTTTGTCCGCAAGGTTTGAATATTGCAAAATTTTTTTTTTGCAGAAGATAAAAAAAATTTATCGTAAAAACGCCCCGATCTATTGCATTTTGAACAGCATTCGTTCTTAGATCAAAAGTCAGCCTAAGTCAGTGTATCAAATTTTGTCAAAATATCTCTAAAAATTGTGACCTGTAATTTGAACACAACAATAAGTGCGCAGCAGGTAAACAAACACACAGATAGGCGAACAGACGGACAGACAGACAAGCTTAAATCGTTTCAGTAAATGAAACTGACTCGACTAGACTGCAATGAAAGGTAATTGTATATGAAATCTTTGCAAATATTGCATACATCCACACAAACTAAATATGCCTTGTGATAGAATATATGAAAACACAGCAGCAAAGGCAGAAATAGACGAGTAGATATTTGTGGATGTAATTGCGTTGAAGGTAGAATATTAAATTGATTAAATAAATTAAATATTTGGCTAATATGTATGTATGTAATAAGCTAAAAATGTTAACCTTTGCTAAGCATGTTTCCGCGATGAAAATCGTGTTCATGCCTTGACATGGTTTAGTGTCGATCTACTAAATAGTTATGTTGTGCATGGTAATGGTTCAGTTTTACTTTTGACGGAAACGCGATCGACCCTTTCGAGGAGACAGTGGTAAACAACATTCCAATATGTAGCCGCAACATTCTATTCAATCCTTGAACTTGATTACGGCCATCAGTTAAGTAAATTAACTTAAAATAGCAACAGTCAGGTCCTCTCTGAGCTGCCTACTCTCGCTCTCTCTCTCTTTCGCTCTCTCTCTAACAGCTTCTTTTTAGTCCGAATGGAGCATTCGTATAAGTAAGTAGTTTGGGGCCGAGGCGTCTAAAATTACTTAAATAGAAAAAAAATGTTCTTAAAAAATTTTCCCCATTCGCAAATAGTTTTAACGCACCGCTAAGCCAACCCTATACATCATGTTATAGTAAAAATTCTTAACCATCTTCATACCCTACACCACTTGCGAGTAGGACGGGTATATAAAGTTAGTGCGTGCGTATGCAACACTCAGAAGGAGTTGAGACAGATCCAACTTTTACTATACCAACCGATTCAAAATCACTTCCTGAATCGATCTAAATTTATCTGTCCATCTCTCTGTTTGTTTTGTTTTCTTGTCTTCAAGATATTGCTAGCAATTTCTCAAAACTTTCAATTAAGTTTGGTACACCGACATGTTCTCGCCCAAGGACGAACGCTATTGAAACTGTTTCGTTTCGGACATCTGTTTCAATCGCTTCCCATATAGCATCTTATTTTGAAAAGTTCTTCTATGAATACTGAACTATATTAAGCGAAGTTGTGGAAGCCGTATATAAAGGTCGGTCCTGCCTCACTATAGTGTTTTTACTTGATTCTATTATTATTATTATTAATGTTATTATCTTTGTTGTATATTCAAAATTTAACTAAGCTGTAAACTATAGGATCACAATTGTGATTTAAATAACAGGATAAAGGGACATAAGCTTCTGGTATATGCGATGCCGAATTTGTTTGCTGTTGTATAAATAACTAAAAAATTGAATTATATTTTTTCATTTTTTTATACTTTACCCCACACTTTTGATGATAGTTTCGAAAAATATTTGAAATTAACAAAAAGTAAAAAATAAAAATAAAAAAACTAATACTATAATAATAATAATCTCACCTGTATTAAATACATTTTTGTTGATTTCCTTGTACATAAATATCATATATGTGTACATACATGTAACAATATTTCTTAGCTATGAAAGCAACAACAAACTCAATACGGAATAATGTCGTTAAAGCTAATTATGACAAACAGTTGATGACGAAAAACAGACGTTAATGGTAGAGCGGCTGGCGGCTGGCGGTTGACGGTTGGCGGCAATGTTTTATGATTAAATATATGGTATATAAAAAAAAAAAAAAATGAACAAAAATGCAGCCAGTGTATGGTATAAAAAACAATAACAACAATTGCCTTTTATTTTATATAATAAAAAAAAACACAAAACTTGTGGTATTGTTGTGGACGGTTTTTCTTTACAAAAAAAAAGAAAAAAAAACACTTTTTTTTTGTTATATTTAAGTTGTTAAGCTCTATTTAATGTTTTAAATTGAAAATAAGATACGGTTTTTTTTTTTTTTTCTTTTTATTTCTTTTCTCACTTTAATTGTATGATTATTGTTAAATTGTTCTCCTTCAGCTCCAATAATTCTAACTTTAAGAATTTTATGAATTTATTTAATTAAAATTGAAAATATTTGCTGTTAAAATGCACTTCTTTTGCGAGTTAAAAAGTGTTTACAGCTTTTCGAAGATAATTAAAAAAAAAAAATTTTAAAAAAAATATTGCATTTATTATACAGAATTTTTTGCCTCACTTTAAAACGTTAAAAAAATTATTCGTTACGCTTATAATTTTTTTTGTAAAGTCTGGCAAAGGGGAACACATATTTTGTATATTTTTTTTAAATTCAATTTTGTTTTGATGTTGTTTATACGCGTAGAGGAAAAATAAGCGCAAAATTCGAAATAAACGATGAAAAAGTGTTAATAAATGTTTTCCATATTTTTGAAATAAAATTTTTGTGATTTGGTTTTTTTTTTTTTTTTTTTTTCTTTTAGTTAATTAATTCGTTTGTTTTCTAACAAAAACTGTTAATTCTTCTTCTTTAATTTTTTAATTTCAATTGCATTGCTTATTAATGCATTCAGTTTTATTATTATTACTTGTAAAAATAAAAACAAACAAAAAAAAAAAGGAAGAAAAAAAATTTATTTTATTTTAGTTTAAACGAGTTTTTTTTTTTTTTTTTTCTTCTTTTCAAAAATATATTTTATTTAATTTTAATGTGCACTTCCGCCGTTTTAATATTATACCTCAACCTTACGTCAGTAAGTTTGCGACGGTAATGAATACACTGCCTGACGACGACCATATAAGTCGAGGTAAACAAATCATTTTGGTATGAGTTGCATAAAGTATGAGTTGTTTATAGATTTGCTACGGCAAACATAAAGCAACAAAAATTTATACTTATGCAACAACAATTTTCAAAGCGATATTTTATGTTTACGATAATAACAATTGCACGCTTAAAGCGATCTTTTATTAAACGTAACAAATGCAATCTTAGTTGAAGAACTCTTTTCACATTACACCTTGAGAAGAAATGAAAATCGATTTGCAAGCTTCCAAATAGCCAACTGAAAGGCGCAAATCATTGGAAATTTTTCATTCATTTTTATTAGCCCGTTTCTTAGACGCTTTAAATCCCTTTAAAATATGACGGAAAAACAACAATGCATTACCTAAAGGACATTCTTTTTCTTGAAATTTCAAAGTGAGAAGAATATCTAGGGTCAAGCAAATCTCTTATTGCAAGTTAAAGCCTCTGTTATCTTACCTCTTCATTTTCTAATTTCTCTAATCAACCGATTGAGAGATTGATTTTTAAGCCGCATCGAATCGATATGAGAAATCGATTCGATTGCCGCCAGGAAAGTCAAAGTTATTGATGAAAATTTTAATACGAATTATGTTTTATTGGCTTTTCATCTGCATAAAGTGTCGAATAGATTTTTTTGCTCTGCATCTTCTGGAGAAAAATTTTCAAGGACGGCCTCTTGGATAGAATGGGATTTGAAAATGATAGAACATTATGATCTGTGTTCCTAGATCTCAGCAGGCTAATGTTCAAAATTAATGCAAAATTTATTATAATAAAAGTTCACACGTCTACAAAGGAATTCTAAAATCTTTTTTCTCGAAAAACGATTTTTCAAAAATCCAAAAATATTCTCTCTTCTCTCTTCTCATTTCAACTTTTTACTTTATCTTTAAAATTGCAAGGGAATTAAAATGAAACATCCTGGAGATTTTCAGTCATTTAGCTTAAATATCATTTATGAACGAAAATTTGACTTTCTTTTGATCGCAACTTAGCGAAATTTGGACGCTCGCCAATCATATCCAAAAATTCATTTTGAAAAAATATCTTTACAATCTCCGCGATATCGGGATAGCTGTAAATATTAATAAATTAAGTGATTTTTTGTTTTTAGGCTTCGTATTTGCACCGGCTACTCTACATCCCGCAGTTTCCCTTAAAATAAAAAATAGAATTTTTCAACATTTGCTTTTTTTAATACTTAAATACATACTTACTAGATCCCTCGAATATTATTAACTGTCCGACCGCTCCTCTCATCTAACATCTATTACTCTCACATGATAGACGCCGACTAACATTTAAAAATGGGGATAATCTACTTACAATCTCTTAGATATCTGTGATATATATTTGGACACGAAAAATCCTGCAATAGACAATACAATTGAACACACACTAACATACAATATTAGTATTTTTGCACTCCCAATGTATTGGTTTTAGATGTCGGGTATCAAGGATTTGCTCTAATGCTATTTTTTTCTTTTTCTTTATTAACAAAGTCTACCTTTACTTTTTTTTGATCACTCGGGAGCGGATGTCTTCTATTCGTGTAAGACGGTCAGGGCCAAGAAAGAGAGAGACATAGAGAGGTGATGATAGCCGGAGCCTAGTGAGTGTGTGCTCAACCGGTAAATGTGGTGCCTTTCTCGACTGAGCACTCAGTTGGCCTACAACGAAAGCAATCTTAACCGCGCTTGAAATTTGAGGCCGCGAACTTGATAGCTTGGTAGTCACGATTTTTATCTATTCGCCTACTCGTGGAATATCCAACTGTAACATGCTCTGTTTTAACTATGCAGACGGGAGTAACTATGACTCTCTCTCTCTCAAAGTGCGGTTTTCAACGGTGACGATACACAAACAGTAATGGTAATAAAGAGATCATACACGTGCCTATTCTCATATCCTCGTGGTTCCTGCTGGGCGGTGGACAAGAAACTTTTGTTCCTCGTCAATCGAGTTGTCCAAATGGTCAACAGTTTTTAGACAGATTTTTCGATGTCTGCCAGCCACCGAAAAAAGCTGCTGTCCATAACTTGGCGATAAGCTTTTTTAAGGGTAGCTTAGGGCTACACAGGAAGAAGCTTGCTACAAGCACTTGTTTCCTCATAGACTATTCCTATGAAGGAAATACAAACCAGCCGTTGGCGCTTTGCGACTGGTTATGTAAAGTACGTTTATATAGTAATAGTCGGAAGCATGAGCCCAGTATGTCAGATGTAGCACCCGAAGCAAATTTATTTTGAAAGAGGGCACTCTAGTGTTGTCTAGCCGGGACTGTATAGTTGATCCGAACGCAAGAGTGACTATGTCGCATAAAGTAAGGCTAAAGGCCTTATAGTCTAAATTTAAGCTCCACGGGGGTTAGGAGCCTCACTCACAAAGTCACGAGTACCTGCGCGTAAAGGTGACAGCATTTATATACTGCAGATTGGTGCTTGCCAAGATCCTTCGGGGGAAGCTTGCATACTTACATAACATTTGGAAACCGTGGTCGAAGCTAGTATGTCCAACCACTAGTTTGAACGCAGCAGTTAACCAATGTGTGAGTCCTTACTGCTGGGTACGATTCTTCGGGGGCTATCGTGGTGGTTGTGGTTTCTATCATTCCTAAAACGAATAATTAGAGGTAATGATAGGCTTCAACACTCCACAGAGTGGGGTTATTGGACCATACACAATAAATAAATCTGATTTCTCCAGTGTATTTTAGGCCCCTAGCTTATGGGGATTGCCTAACTCCCTGGAGGGCGCCGGTTACGCAAAGTTCACCTGTGTGTCGTCGGACACCGTGGGGATAAAACCTTGATGGTAGTGTGCCCACGTGAAGTCTTCAGAGAAATCTATTCTAACTTTGTAATAATTACAAAACGCTAACGCTTACGTTTTAGCGACCCATTCGGAACAACTTGAATGAAATACATTAAGATTCGATGGTAATAATTGAAAGGGCTTCCCTCCGATAACCGCATTGTGAACACGTCATCTCCTTGTGTGCACGAATGAAGTCAAAGTCGATTTCCTGATCTTGTTTTTAATAAATAATGTTACCATAGTTTTTCCTTTTTTTCGTATGACATAGAAGCCTCTTCTTTCCTATTCTACATCAGTTTCTACTACAACTGTTCTTGGAATAGTTCTTAGTAAAACGTAAGCTAGCTGTAATAATTCAAAATCCTGTCAAGAGAATTTGCTTGTTGAAACTTCTTCTCCCCAAATGTCCCCCTTCTTTGTTCTTCTTTATATGGGATCAAAGCGGAGTACCAATCTTAATAATTCTTCGAAGATAGATAATGAAATATTCCTTCTTCACTCGCTCCTTTCACACTGTGCTGAGCATATAGAGCGTCACAAATTAGCGGCACATTCAAAAGCATTCTAAACACGAATATTCACTGATGAATAATATCATAATTGGATTATTGTGAAGATTTAACGGTACCTTATACGTTAATGAGATTTTCTAAACTTGGCTTTATTTTTAGTTTCGTATCCTTTGTCTATTACGTTGTCATAGTCAGTTGGTAAACAATCTTCTCCCAAAAAGAAGTTTTCTTTAAAGTCACGAAAATGATATGAGTTAGTGGAAATTGGGGAAGGACCCATTTACAGATAAATGACTTGGGGGAAAATTCGATTGTGTTCTATAAATCATAATCAATCGGTAAATTGCTAACCTACGATAGCAAATTATTGCATTAATATCTCGATTACAACTAAAATTTATGCAGAATCTTTTGAGACACCCGCCCTATCTATGCTAAAAAGACCTTTACCGAAAGGGAATGTATATATATATATATATATATATATATATATATATATATGTGAATGTATATATATATATATATATATATATATACATATATAAATTTTTCTTTTGTTTTTGTTATTCGTAAAAGCATTCGCTGGTGGACAAGTTAAAGAGCTGAAGTGCGTTAAATTCATCGATTACATAGCGCAATTTTCAAATCGATATCTCATCCGTAAACGATGTCTTATTATCGTTATTAGGAAAACTTGTTACAAAATATACTAAGCATTTTATAAATATGTAAACTGTAATCAGGGAAAATGTATACAATACGCATATAACGAATCTATCGTTTTGCAAATACCAAGTAATCGTAATTATTTATTGAGTGACCATTGATGGCAGTCAGACGCGTATATATATATATATATATAAAACAATCGATGAAAAAAAAAATTTTCCAAATATTTTAATAAATAAGCGAACAACCAACCAATCAGTAGACAAATCGAAAGCCATATCATCCTGTTTTACCATAAATTACTTGAAAGAAAAAAATCAAATAGGAAAAGAGATCTTAACGATTTCATAACTCTGACACACATTTGGTAAATGAATGAGAAAAATAAGTAAAAAGTAAAAAGTGTGCATAAAGAGTAAGTGATATGTGAGAAGAAATTATGGAGATTGTCTAGGTACAAAGTTTTGCATTTACAAACTATCACACACTCTTATACCGCTCCGGATAGCTGGTGAGATTGGCGCGGTTTTCTTTTGAAATTCAATTTTTTTTTTTTTTTTTTTTTTGTAAGGTTTGAGCAGGGGTGGGCAGAGGGTTTTGCAAGCAAAGCGAAGTTAATATGGAATAACAAACATGTTTTACAACCATATACCCATCGAACCAATAAACAAACTAGCCAAGCGACTAACAATTGGGTCGTTGGAAAAATTACAACGTATCCTCACCTTACTTTTCCTATACTCAACACCCCTTGTTGTACGGGGTATTTCAATGTTTGTACGCATATTTATAACGCCCAAAAATACTTTAGATAGATTCCACAGATTATATCGATCGATCGATTCAGCATTATTTTATCAATGAGTTGAAGCTTGTCTCTTCACCTATTCGTCTGTCCGTCGTATATGAAAAAAATTTACAATTTTCAATATTACTCGCCAAAAATCGCTGAGTAGCCATATTTCCATCCAATAGAAAGTTTCGTTTGAGTGGACTAAAATTTTTCCACTTCCTCCTATATAATTGATCCCGGGTAAACTAAGCCTTTATAAGGCAAAAAATTTTAATGTTTAATATTTTACGATGAAAATGAATTCATTAGCACAAGACAACAATTTCACGTAAAAATTATCTGCACCAAACTTAGACTATTGTCCATTGTTTAAACCCCAACTGCTAATAAGTAAGAAAACTAAATTCGGTCGAGTCCGAATCTTTTATACCTATCAGCGCTATCCTGAAAAAGACAAAAGAAGAGAAAGAACAAAATTCTCATGCTCCATAATATAGAGTGGCGCAGTTGATTGTCGTATAGGCATGTGGGCGTTGTAGGCGTGTCCATTGAAAAGTTTAGGTCAATGCAAAATTTTTTCCCAAAGGGGGCGGACAGATATTCTTAAACCGGTTTAGAATCAAGATGTTGATCAAGAATGTATATACTTTGTAGGGTCTCTGATGCATCCCTATGGGCGTTGCAAAACATTTAATCCACGAAACTCTCTCTTTGATAAATACGCAAGTCCGAGACACTTGCGAATTTTCGCATAGAATTATATTTCAACTCACATACAAGACATTTGGCGATGGTTTCGGGTAGTTATGCGTATACTCCATTTCACTTTCCGCAAAAGTGACGCGATAAAAATGAAATTTGCTTGAGGCGTTCGATGAGGTTTGTGGTAAAATGTCCAATTTTCATTTTTAACGAATAAATTCACAACTATCGTCGATCCATTAGTGAAACAATGAAGCAACTTGGACAGGGTGTACATTGAAAGATGCTATGACTTTCCCAACAAGCCAATATTTTGTTATTAAAAGCCAGAAGTCTTAATGTTGCATTTAGTTGATGCGTACATTTTAAACGTAAGTATGTATATACAATAGCCACGGTCACATAAATATTGTTTTTTTTTTTTTTTTTTTGGTTTTTTCTCTTTCAAGTGTACAAAGAAATCTTTTTATTATTAAAGCTTCAAGCAAACCTATTATTTAATACAAAACATAAAACAGTAATATTTAAAAAAGAACTTGTATTAAAAAATTTCGGATTTTACTTTATAATAATAATAATAATAATAATAATAATAATAATAATAATAATAATAAAAATTTGCATTAAAGATTTCCTTTATTTTCGGTTTTTTTTTTTTATCGTTACTCGTTTCTTCAGAGAATATTTCGTAACTTAAAATTGTTCAGTACCGCCTCAACCTTTTTTGCTTCAATTCCGCTCAACACTTTTAAATTTCTTCTTCTTTATTGAAATTTAAAATATTTATTTGAAATAAAATCAATATTTTGCTTTTGTTTTTTTTTTTTTTTTTATATAAACCTTTGTGACGTATACACTATTCATACGTCTACGAGTGTATGTATGCGTATCGAGGCTTATATGTATGCGTATTTCTGTTGATAATCATTCATGCATTCACACATATGTACATATATATATATTTTTGCCTTTTAGGCTTTTTATTAAAAATTTCGTGAAATACATTAGTGGTTAAGGAGAAGAGTTTCAAGTTTAGGAATCGCCCAGCGATATAAAAGTTAGATATAGCTTAGACAGGAGTATACGCGATATGAAAGCTAAATATAATGCATCGAAATAAAATTGCGACGTCTGTTAAATTGCAATTATTTTTCCACTCGCTCTTATGCCAATTGTGGCGGGAGCGTCGTACGCTAAACGAACGCATTTAAAAAAAAAAAAATGTGCACCAATATCCGCGCTTATCGCAAGTTTATCTGGGTGTTGTATACATTGGCACAAAATTAATACACACTTGCACCACACATGGTATCAAGTATTGATCTCATCGAATAGCAGAGACATTCGATCCAAATTTATAGTAGTTTTTATATTCGGATCGCCTAGTATTTTTTAACTTTAACATTGAGAAAATAAAAGTTTTTTTTTTGTATTTTTGGCAAGGCCAGTCATTACATACCCCATGTCACTTACCCCTAATATAAATTTTTATTTATATTCGCGATGAAATGCCAAAAGTTATGTCTTGTTTCCATACTTTTTTTTTTCTTTTTTTTTATGGGAACTTTTATATGAGAAGATGGCCAAAGCGTGAGCTGATGTGGTCCAAACTTAGCAAAATGAATTCTCTAGTCAAACATCTTATCATTTTTCACCTATTTGCCTTATGAAGTCTTAATAATGACTCTTTTCTTGCCATCTAAAAGTTTAGCTTCATGCGGAATGGACTTGTATGGAATGGACTTTGTAAAAGTAGATCTTTAGTTTAAATGTGTTGCAGTTAATTTTTTTATGTCATCTTAATATATGAAAAATTAGCAACATTTTGCCATGTAAATGCTTAGTTTTCGCAGAAAGGTTTACATGGAGGCAAAGTTCATTCAAAAACTTGAAGCATTCCGTTCAAACTTCATTCAATTGCTATTACCGCCAATTTTTCTTTCCATACACAAATTTTGTCAAGATAAACCATTTAATGGTCAGTGATAGTAAATCCATTTGCAATAGATTTCGTCCTTGGATCATAAAATATTTAATTTTTACGAACGAGCGCAAAGAAAGCAGAGCATTGTAAGGGTCTCTTGAACCATCTTCAATAGTATCGCGTACAACCATAATATTGTTCTAATATCTTACACTTCCACATCCTATTATATTGAAGGTAGGCCTTTACTCATGAAGCGTTGAGCCTCCTTCTTTCTTGTAGGAATGAATACAACGTCCACAAGCTTGTGCAAACTAAAAATAAGATTTGAAAATCATTTGTTTTTAACCGATTACATGATAGATTGCGATAAACTGTAATGTGAAATGAAATACAAATAAAAAAAGAAAAATATCATTATATGACGTCACGCAAATCAAATGGAAAATAATTCGTCTTCATTAGAAAATCACGTACTAATTGTGTTATGCATGAGCGACGGCCGGCCGGCAAGTAATTCAAATTTGCTAAAAATGGATTGTATCTGCCTTCAGGACGGATTCTGCTGTGCAAGTATCAAATATGAAATGTGTTTAAGTGCCTTTTTTTTTTTTCGTTTTTTCCTTCATTAGGCCATAAATAGAGGCAGTGATCGAAAGAGATGGAAAATTGATGCACACTGACGCATTTTTAATAATAATTGAAGCTTGTTGTGGCCTCCGCCGTGATATTAACATTAAAACTTTGGTCCGTTAATGAAAAAAGTTACCCAACACCGAACCATTTGTAAAGATATTCATTCATTCGTCTTGAGATTTGTATAAACTCTCTTCCGATACTAATGTTTAATTAAATTACTTGAACAAATACTAAGTTTACACCGTTCCACCGTTCAGAAGAATGCTTCGAAACTCTTTTAAATAAAAATTAAAACAAAAACTATATACATTATGTGTAATGAGAAAAGAGCAAATGGAAGCATAACCCACCCCACTTACGCCACAATGTGAATACTTCCACACACATATATATATATATATATATATATATATATATATAAGTATATATGTATATAAATATGTTTGCAAGCAATAAATGGTTTAATATATCAACGAGAGGAGGCAATTATAAAATGAAAATGAAAAAAAAATTGTTTTTTTTTTTTATTTATTGTTATTACAAATATACTCTGTGTCCAAAGTATCTGATCTACCACACACAACGTGCCACAGAGTCGTATAGAAAAAATGAAGGAAAAAAACAAGAAAAGAGTTTAATAAAAAGTGTAACAATCATGTGATATAATAAATATTCGTATACTCAGATACTCACAACACACACTAATACTTACATATATATATATATATATATATATATATATAAAATATTTAACAACAAATCAACTCAGAAGACAACTACGAACAGCAACAAAGACAACGATCATACCATAAACAACAACAGCAACAAGAATGCGCGATTATCATCATAATCAACATCATCATGATCGTCATAAATGAAAGTGAAATACATGCACATCACTAAAACTGCATAAATATATGTGTGTACATATGTGCATATACACATTTATATCTTTGGATATATATATGTATATATATAAATATGCAAAGGATGCAATTTTAATCAGACAAGTTTTTTTTTTTTGCCTCTTTTTTGCATAAAAGAGGCAACCAATGCGAAGGTGAAATGAGTTGAGTAAAGATGTCTCGTAAAAAAAAAAAAATAAAAAAAATTAAAAGTAAAAAAGCAGCGTCTTTTTAAAGTCTTCTTTTATATTTGGCATATAAAAATGATCATCAACGGTCGCCTTAGCTTTTTGGAATTTATTGAAAGATAGCCATTCTATAGTGGCCGCAGAGTCAATCACATCGACTTGCCTGATCTTACTTGACAGATAATTCTAAATTGAAAATATCTGCTGCATTTCAACTTTCACGGCCTATGAAGCTGTCTGTTTAGATGACCAACTAGCAGCGCATGTCACTATAGAACTCTGTAAAAGCTTTTTTTGGAAGACTTGAATCAATCTATTCTTGTCGGATAAGACAACAATGAATCAATTCTTTCATGCTCCACACATAAACAAATTAAGTTAGTTCGGTTTGCATGAAATTCAAACAAACATATTCATCGAACCCTTTCAGACTCTGAATGCTGTTGGCAATTGCTGACAATTGCAGTGAAAATAGATAAATATTTTATGAAATTTCTCATTAAATACAAAGGCTTGAGGAGTCTGAGAATTGCGATGGTCGTGTTGGAAGTAGTTTGCATTGCTCTGTTGAGCTAATAGTTAGTTCTTTTCGATTTTCTCCATTGCACATACTAACGGATCGTAGAGAACAATATGTAGTCATCGTTATCAAGATTCTCGCATGTAATCCCCATTTTTATCTCTTACCCACGGGAACGGTATGAAGCATAGATACCGCCAAGAAGATCATCTCTAGCACCATAGTGTTCAAGAGTTTATCGTGTCAACATTCGAAATTTGATAAAGAAAAATTTAAATGGCTTTCAAATGTTATTAAGCCACACGTGCCACTCCTTGATAAGATTTAGGGTTTTGCAAAACTTGGGAGGCATGTAGATTGAACTCCACTACGTAACCTCAAAACATAAATAAAAAAAAATAGGAGCTCCCTATACATACTGAGACTCATGACTCACGTCGAAGGAGGTGATGGCAGAGATAGCAAAATAGTGCAGATTTCATCTTTACAATTATTTTAATCGATTTAGTTAACCGTACATTTTTCTTAACTGTAGGTGCAGTTTCTAAGATATCCGTGCAAAAAAAATCGTATAAAGAAGTACATGCCACATATGGTAAATTTGGTGACATGGTCTATAGCTTTAAAAAATCGCGTATGATGAAGAAAGTCTATAGATTTTTTTGAAAAAACCGTGCAAAAAAAGTAATAATATAATCCATTTAATCTATTAATAAAACAACAAGCAAGAACGTTATTTTCGGCGGGGGCCGAATCTCACATAGCCACCACTATGCTTTTCGCATTCTACTCTCTAAGTTCTTTTATTTGGTACCCATATCGTTGATATTATGAACAAAAAAAATTAATCGCGGTGTCTATCATATTCATTTTAGAATTAACCCACTTCATGGCAGGTAATATGTATTCACTTGAGGAATGTACAAAGTACTTTCAAACATTCTGCCCTGTTTGCGTTACGATGAATAAGCAGAAAATCTCAAAAAATTAAAAAAAATAATATCGAATCATTTGTAACTTTGTGTGGGCATGGTGGACGTAAAGAGTAGAGTCTTTCGTAAAGTAAATGTGGAGAGTTTCAGCCTTCTTACTTTTCACCAGGAGAGTGCCAACAACAAACACCACACAGACGGACAGACATGGCGAAATCAATTCAGCATTTCACGCTAATTAAGAATGTGTGCACTTTATAGGGTCTCTGAAGCTTCCTTTTCAGTTTTGCATAAATTATGAAGAAAAAGGTAATGGGTATACGCCCATTTTACAGTGGTGGGTATAAAAACCATTCATTTTTATTTAAAAAAAAAAAAACAAATTAAAATTACTTGCACAGTGAAAATTCAGTCCATAAGTACAAATTGAAATTAGGAATAAAAATCAATTTCCCAACTAATCAGCACTGCTTGATAACAAGTTTGAATCAAAAATGCTATCATCAATAGATATGTCGGATATGTCTAGCACAACTGTCGGGGTCGGATTCAAATAAAGCATTACGTCCGTTATTAACAGACAAGTAGTAGTGTGACAAGTCACTAAGAAATGTGTGAACCTAAACCGACCGATTTCTGATCATAGTATTGCTTCAATTTCATTTTGTTGCTGTATATATAAATTTTTTGTTTTGGATTCGACCCAGAACAAAAAGTTTGTGCTAAGAAAGCGTATTTGCTCGCATTGCTTAACCGTACTATTTCAAAATCGTATAAAAAAAGATTGTGTAAAAAAGAGTTAAGTGTGCGGACATGTTTTGCGTTGGCAAATAGTGTGTCGGACTATTATCAACCCATTCAGTTTTGCTTGAGATTGCAAGTAAAAATTACGTTTTTTTTTTCATCAGTCACCATAAAATCATGTTCCAACAAAGTCACATCACATTACTATATTTTCACTTCAATTCCGAGATATTAAGAATTACTATTAAAAGATTCCAATAAGCATATTTAGGTAGTAATCTGATAAAAATCCAGTTGATTTCTTTATTTATTTTTTTTTCTCTTTTCTTTTCTTATTATTTTTAATGGCTAATTACGTGTCTTAACGGGAAAAAACAATTCCAAAAAAAAAAAAAAAATTAGGAAAATAAGAGAAAAAAGTTAAAATTTGAATTTAGTATCGAGCGCAGCGCGCACCGCGCAACACCTTTAAAGGAAAGATACGCAAATGTACACGTGTTTGATTATTTACGATGACAACAATAACGTAATTCACAGTTTACAACGTAGGTACGAGTAAAACAAAATCACTTTCTCCATTATTATAATACTTTTTTTCCTCTCAAATGCATCAACCAACATAAGCCTGCCTATACATACATGTGTGTATATGTTTTTAGAGGTTTATATGTAACTTTAAATAAAGTCGTTTAACATTTTTGGGCGTGTACCAGACTGTAGATCATAAATTTATTTAACGTTTATTATGATTTAAATATCATAGATACACACACACACACACACACACACACACACACACACACACACACACACACACAAACAAACAATAAGAGAATAGAGACATAGACGGTCAAAATCGTTTGGCACCCAGACACCCAAACAGACTCCAGCTACAAATTGCTTAAATAGATTGCTGGCAGACAGGCATTTAATAAACGACGAGACATACAAATTTGATGATGACGGTGACGTTGGTGTCATTGTAATGCTTTAAGATATTTGGTAAGCAAAACAAAAAAAAAAAAAATTTGTACAAAAATTAACTGTTTGCATGTTAACAACAAACTAATACTAAGTGTGCTCACCCCGAACCGTTTAAAACCAACTGAATTGATACAAATAATTGCTGGAAACTTGATCGATCTTTTCTTTTGATTTGATTTTAGTATACTACTCCTTACCAATGAGGAATCGTCTTAGTGAAACCATGGGCGAGTCTATCGGAAGAGATCTCATTTCTTTGTAATCTCAACCGTAACGACCTTGCCGGCTAGAGAAATCTTAGCGAAGGTAGAGAGCATAACACGCGTCTATTTTGTCCTTTACGAGACGCTCTCGTTCAGGTAATCTCTGCAGCTTCTCGAAAAGAACTTTATGTAGCAAGTGCCGTTCAAAATTCAAAATGTGACCCCAGAGTGCTGAAGCGATATGTGAGACAATAGGTAACATCAACTATTTCGGCCGCAAAAGACTTTCCAAGTGGACTTGATTTTCATGTTGGATTTGCAAACACTTCAAGCATTTTCACCTCATTTCGAAAGCATTTTCACAAAGATATGCGTGGTACACATTATACATTAAGGACCTTGCTTCGTATAACCGCTATTCTAAAATTCTTATGTTTGCGGATGATATGAAAATTTACACTTCTATTAACTCAGTGCTTGACGCTGATGGGCTACATTCTGATTTATCATCTTTGAATGATTGATGTTCTAGTGACAGTATGCGAGAAAATGTCGTTCGTTTGGGTGTCTCCACTACCTATATATTATTTTTATTAATAATTATGTGCCTGAGAATGTATCTTCCTTTGAAGACTTGGGCATTTTATTTGATTCCAGACTAAAGTTCAGTCTTCATATTGAGTTTTCCGTTAACAAGGCTAAGTTGATTTTGGGTTTGATTAAGAGATGGACTAAAGAATTTATGGATCTGTAGATGTCTATATACCGCGCTTATTTGTCCAATTCTGGAATATTCTATCGTTGTTCGCGCACCTTATTATCAATGTCATGTCGATCGAAGAGACACTCTTGAGAGAAGTTTGTTTCTCTTTGCTTTACGCGATCTGCAAATGGGATCCCACAAGAATTCTTCCGTCATATGAAAACAGACTTAATCTGATACGGTTACCGTCATCAGTTATAATCGGGATGGTTTTGGGCTAGGTTTCCTCCTCTTACCTGATAAGCTTTGTCGTCCTCGATCTTCCTAATTAATTAATAAATAAATAAATCATCTGGACGGTCTAAGTTAATGTCTTTATATCGGGAGCTCTGTAGTCTACTGTTAATCCGACCAATCTTTGTTAGGATCAAGCCTTCGATAGCTACATTCAAATTTTGCGTTTTTATCTTCCGATAGCTATCGTAGAGTGAAGCCAATCAAACTGTTTGCCTATGTCTCCATTTTTAAAGTATTTGTTAAGAGTATTGAGATAAAGATGAAACAATCAAGCAATTAGGATATTTTTGAAAGAGAGAAGAAAAGAAAAACTCATAGAAAAACGATTACACTTTCAAATTTCAATTACATTTGTGATGCCTTCAAAAGTACTGATTAACCATTCCCTAGTTATGAATCACTTTTCCTTTAAGGATATTTTAGGGAAATCTTGTTCTGTTTAGACAACAATTTGGTAATTGTATGCAACTTGA
Source organism: Glossina pallidipes (assembly GCA_000688715.1). Taxonomy (NCBI): domain Eukaryota; kingdom Metazoa; phylum Arthropoda; class Insecta; order Diptera; family Glossinidae; genus Glossina; species Glossina pallidipes. The sequence goes on along the minus strand of KK499786.1, from coordinate 336,377 downwards.
GAATAGGTTTTCTTACATGCTTATTATTACAGACATTAGGTAATGTTTTCGAATTTTGAGTCATTTCCTGCCATTTATGTCATCTCATCAGGGTCAATTTATGCTATTAATCTTTTGCTCTTAATATGACTAATAAAATTTAAACTTACTTTTTTTACGTTTTCTTAATGGTTAGCAGTTTATGGTAATAACATTCTTGGCACTTACCTGAAAAGAAATAAAAAATTAAAATCATAAAAAAAAAAATTTTTAAATTTATAGACTAACACATGATTAGAGTACTGAATATGAAAAACGGATATTCGCTAAATGTCAAACAACAACTAAACTTGGTTATGTTTGTCTTGAACATCCACTATTTCAACAAAGTAAATTCTTCATTAATTGTGGGCGTGACAACAGACCGAAAAAAAATCTGTGTTAAATTTTGAATAATTTTGAAATTTTCAAAATTACAACATATTGTATATAAATTGGTAGGCGAGACATGCCCTTCTTTCAAATGTACCAGCAGTCCACAATTATATATGTCGAACTCCGGCTTCCTAAACGACTTTTTGTAAATTCCAGAATACAAACAAAGGACCAGCAATGAACAGACAAAAGGACGGACATTCTTAAATCGACATTATCTATGTTAAACTCCAGCTTCCTAAACGACTTTTTGTAAACTCCAGAATACAAACAAAGGACCAGCAATGAACAGACAAAAAGACGGACATTCTTAAATCGACATTATCTAACATTGCATATGTCGAACTCCGGTTTACTAAACGACTTTTTGTAAACTTTAGAATACACACAAAGGACCAGCAATGAACAGACAAAAGGACGGACATTCTTAAATCGACATTATCTAACATTGTATATGTCGAACTCCGGCTTCCTAAACGACTTTTTGTAAACTTTAGAATACACACAAAGGACCAGCAATGAACAGACAGAGGGACAGACATACTTAAATCGACCAAAAGATTTTCGCTAATCAAAAATACGTGACTTTAGAAAAGTTCTGCCTTTTTTTACGCCTTTTTACTTGCGACTTGTTTTGCTTTCTCACATCCCTGAGATAAAAGTATAAGAGTAACAAGAATAATAATACGAGTTACTAGAGACCTTTTCGCTAGCGTTCGATATAAAGAGAAATATTTGAAAACATAAAAACACACTTATTTAAATAGTCTTTACATTTACGAGTTTAGAAATTATTATTAAAAAGTCTTTAGACACAACGTAAACGCAATCAAGTAGAAGGAGAAAAACAAATTTGAATAAACGCTTAGCAATTTGTTTTATAATTTTATGGAGAAAAGAAAATATTCATTGCTTGTGCAAAAACGTGAAGAAATTTTTAATGAATTTATTACAACGATGCACTACACAGATCGTTTATTAACTTCGTCTTTGTCAGAACAATTTGAAAATTTTTTTTGCAAAATTCATTCTCAGCATTAATCCGAAACGGTTGTAGTGAAACTTGTTTTATTCGATTCAGTATATATTTAAATATTTTGAATTGAAATTTTGAGTCGTCTTCAATTTTTGGACGATCAAGGGCAATGGCAACCGCACAGAAAGTTCGAAAATTCGAAAGCGAAGAATGCTAAGTTTACTAGCGGAACATCTTCATGAAACTGCCGAAAAAGAAAGGAAAGAATTAATAGATGATTTCAGTGCTATGGCAAATCAGTCAAAGGTGCACTTTAAATACCCGACATCAGTTCGCCCAGAACTATTGATATATTTTGCTTGTAACGTACCAAAAATCATAACTTATTCCCATGTAAAATTATACTTTTAATGGGAGATCTTTTATACAGATCTCATTATTCTTCCGCGTAATTGTTCTAAGAGTGCCTATATACGATCAGATCCAAGTTAACTAAATTTAACTGTTACATGAAAGCAATACTATGGACCAGTTTTCAATTTGAAATTTATCCCTTCGAATAAAGACTTACTTATCATAGGGACGTTAGGGACAACTAGATGGCGGCGCGTTCAAAAAATTAGCCCAACCGACGCAATTTTTTCACATCACTTTTATTTATCAAAATATTATTAATAAACGATTTTTGTTGAGAAATTTCGAAAATTGAAAATTTCTTTCCTATAACGACGATATGTGGAGTGTAGAGATAAAATTGTTCGAATCTATTTTATATTCTATATTCGATACGGTTTATCCTTGAGGTGAAACAGATCAGTATATTGAAAAATAACAAACTTGCGATTGAATATAAAAATACCTGAACAGGCATCAGACATTAAGACCGGAAGACTAACATGATGCACTTCAGAAAATAATTCTGAATCGAAGTTGAGTTTATTTCTAGTCGCTCTAGATGTTATATACATCCAATCAAACTTAATATATAGTATATAACTATATACAAGGAATAGAAGGGACTATATACAAGGAATAGAAGGGAAATACCCAGTAGGGCAAATAGCAGAATAGTTCGACGACGTATTCATTCGATAAATGACACTATCGCTAGTTCACAGTAGCATTCACAATAATTTTGGTCGACATCTTAGGGTGATTTTATCAACTTTTGAATTATATCTGACAAGTGATGAGTGATCATTAAAAATTTGAGATCTACCTGGTGCTTGTGGACAAAATTTTAAGATAATCATCGAAGATTGAAACAAATTGACAGACTAATAGGCAGAAAAATTGGAATCGATCTATATCGGCTTTCATCAATTAACAATAAAGTGAAAAGATGAGAAATGTTATAAAAATCTCGAAGGAAGATTTTTTCTGCATCATATTCCAACTAATAATGCAAAACGAATAGCTTTCGATTTCTCTAAGCGCGTCTAAGCTTGTATTTCGTCCATGTCAGCGTCAACCGTAGCAACGAATCGTCATTTTTTCATGGTAATCCTTTTTATACTTTCAGCTACTTGCCCTAAGGACATATTGCAATACCCAAAACGACTTGGGATGAATTCACATTTTCTTATACCAATTTATTAAGAACCGTATTCTGAAGCGATATAACTATGTCTGTCCGTTTGTCTGTTGTATGTCTGTTCGATAAGCTCTAATATTTTCGAGATATTTCGATGAAATTTGGCTCACTGACATTATTTGACCTACAGCCGATTCCTATTCGAAACGATTGTGCAACCATCCTTCATAGAAGGCGCAATTTTGGAAAAGCCCTTAAAAAAAAAAAAATTGTACTTAATATAAAAAGGGGACCGAACCATTCTTTGAATACAGTCTCATATAAACGTATGATAAATATAAAATAATAGGTCTTTTGAATGATAACGAGTTCTAATTTTTAGCTGTTCTTAATGAGAATCGGTCCAGAATAGTCCAGTACTTGATATATAAGCTCACCGTGCTAAGTTTGGAACGGGCAGACCTATTTTTATTTGATTTCTTTGCAAATAACGTCGAAAATAGGTAAACAATTGCATTAGGTAAAGTTGCAAACACTATGTAACGTGCAACGATACGAAAATTTACCAAAACCGTAATGCTCGATATTATGTTATGTTAAGGTGAATAAAAAAAAAAAAAAGAAGAAACTTAAGAACTTCTACTGACCTGCACCCTTTCAATTTGCCATTAGTTTTAAGAAATTAATTGGAAGGTCCATCGTTTAATGCCAGAAAACAACTTAAAGGCACCGAAAAGAAGAAGAGTAGAAAGAATAACTTAAAGGAAGCGAAAAGAACTGAAAAAAATATCTTTAAGAAAAGAAGAAATCTAGAGTGCATTAAGAATGCATTTGAATACAAACGAACTTTTTATTTTTATTAATTGATGGAATATGACAAGATGTCTGTCTATCATTTTAAAGTAAATGCGGTACAAAAAAAAAAAAAAGAAGAAGAAAATCTTAATTCAAGATATTTTTATTATGATTAAATTCAAACCGCGCATAGTAATAATTAAAGAAAAAAAAACACTTTTTTTTTTTTTTTAAGTGTATTGTATTTTGAAAGCGAGAGGTGCGCCTGTGTGTAATTAGGTAGAAGCTAATGTAGGTGCTGCAATCACTCGCCTGTTATTGATGGAAACTCCCCTTCAGGTTTTGTTTTGCTTTTGCTTCGTCGCTGAGCGTAAATGAATTTTAATAGGAACGTGCCTTAAGTGCCTGTAATAATGTATGTATGTTTACTAACAACCGCGCTAATCAATAAATAATAATAATAATAATATTTTAGCTATTTTGTAATCGCATTATGTTGTATAAGCAACAACTATTCAACTCTTTTTTTTTCTTTTTCTCTTATGCTTTTCGCCGAGGACGTGATTAAGTTTTTATGAGGCATAATTTCTTGTGGTCATTTTCACCTGTTGCATAAACATAATGGATAGACAAGAAATTTTTTTTTTTTTTTTTTTGCAGAGAGAAGAAAATCAATGGAAAAATTTAAAAAGTGTTCACATGTAATACAAACTATTTTTTGTAAAGAGAAACACATTACGAGTTCATTCTGTTTTAGTTAATTGTAGGAAAATACCTTTGCTATATGGCCTTACGACTTTACAATAAAAGAATTTCTGATATGCTTCGTTTCGTATTATTACGATGGTTGGAATGCATTCCAAAAAATGTTAAAGGTGTTCGCAAACTTTAGTTGACTTTGAGAGCAAACGTAAAGCGAGTCTTGTTTTACTCTACGCTTGATATAAGTATGTACTATATATACGGGTCATATAGCATAAGATGGGAGTATCGAGAAGTTTAAACTCAATGATCCGAAAACTTGCATAACTATTTAGGACACAGTTGGCGACTTTATCATCATTGAAATTTTTAATTGCTTTTCTTTTCATCATGATTATTGATGGGCTTAGCATTCACGAGAAATTTATACCGAGCGAGTTGCAACAAATCGACAGATGTGTTTCAAATTTGGTTCAATTAATTTTTATCTCAAATTAGTATCACGAACAAATTTTGATCATAAAACATTAACAATTAGGTATTTTTGCCATATAAGAATTCTTATATGCTGTGATATCGAGAAAATAAACCTACTTGATCCCTATACGGTAAGGTTGACTTGTTTGTCCATTAACTCTTATGAACCAATTTTCTCCATGAACTATAAATAATTATACTTTTTTACCATATAAAGGTTCACTTGTCGTAGGGACAGCAATATGCGAAGGCGTTACCCTCGCCCTGCCGAACTATATTTTCCATACTAATTTAGAATCTCGAATCTCGGACTATTACTCAGCGAGTTTTGTCAAAAAAATTTTGGAAATTAGAATTTTTTTTCATATAACTGCTTTTTAAAATAAAGAATTACATGGGGAGTGGTGGAAAAAGTGAACCAATCCGGACCGTTTTCAATAGCTTTCGTCCTTGAGTCAAAGAACATCAGTGTACTCAGTTTCATCAGAGTATCTCAAAAATAGTAGGGTAAGCAAAACAATACACGCACAGATAGCAGACGGACAGATGGTCAGTCGGGCTTAGCTGGATTTAGAAAATGATATCGAGTCGATTGGTAGAAAAGGTGGACCTGTCTTAAGTCTTTGTGGATTTTACGTATACCCGTACAAACTTAATATATCCTCTACCACAAGTGGTGTAGAGTGTAAAAATCATTTCCCTTTATTTTTGAAGTCATAATTTGAGGAGAAGATGAAAAAATGGAAGGGTCTGTGGGACGATGTTAGGCTATCGAGAGTGATATGAAAAAGAAAAAAATTAAGATGATAAGTTAAAATATTAGAGGGTTGAGGACGGGGGAGTGCTTGTTCGAAGACACGCCTCACTTTACGTGGAAGTTGCACTTGAACTTGTGCTCTTCCATTATAAGTACAAATATGCCAAAGGTTTAGGTACGCGTCTCAAGTTGTAGCAATGACAGGTGAAAGACAGTTTGATAGTTCTGGGTGTGTGGGGTGGGTGTCTATCTATGAATACTTAAACTCGCAATATTAGATGATTGTAAACCATTTGGAAATAGAAAACCTATTGCCAACGACATCTTTCACTACCGCACTAACCTTGGCTTCAAAAAATGCAAGTAACGCATAAAAAACAGATTTTTTGTCTTAATGGCAGGCGCGCCAGTCTAAACTTCTAATCGTTATAAGGATTCTACCGATAGATCCAACATAGCCAGATTTTTTTCGGATTCTGACGTTGACCAAGCGTAATTTTTGCTTTAATGTGAATATCTGTCTTTGAAGGCGAACGCCTTGGGAGTGCGATAGCAAACGGGGTAAATACTGCATCACACTTCTCCCCCTGTGAAGACTACACTACTCCGCCTATAGACATCACTTATTGTTCAACAATTCCGTATTCAATACTTTGTGCTCAACCTAAGAAGCAGAGTTCACACGGAACCTTCCGAAAAGGACCCTTTTCCGGAAATGCGCGGCATCAAGTGCCACTTGTAATACCAAGACGTCTCTTGTAAAACTTATCAAGCTGTAGATTCTTTCATGAACGAGCAGAAAATTTCCACACAACAGACCCTGATTATGTTCTCCAGTGTACTACTTCCACTAGTTTCTAGGGTTCCATTGTTGTTCGAATATTGGAAAAAAGGAGAATCTCGTGCAAGAGATCTCTTTGGCTTCCTTATCGTAATCCCGTCGCCGAGAGCGATAGACGGACTAGCGAACAGGCGAATATATGTTAGTGAACACGAAATGTGAAATGAATAATTCGCTATTTTATTTATCTTCATCCTCTAAGTAATGGTTACAAATATTGAAATGAAACTCGTTCGTGTTCTTTTCCATTTGCTTGGTTTAACGTGAATAACCCTATGATGCATAATTTGTAACGTGTGCATGAAATAAGTTTTCTCTGCTTCTTTTTCTCTCTCTCTCTCTCTTTCTCTCTCTCTCTCTCTCTCTCTCAAAAAATATTTCTTCTAAATATCTTCTTTTGTGCTTGCACAGCGTAGTATTTCAAGAATAGATTCTTTATATATATGTTTTCTTTTTCTGTTTTTTTTTTTTCTTCTTTCTTTTTCTTTTTTCTGTTACTATAACTACTACTATTAGTTGTGGGTGTACGTGAGCCATATTCTTAATTTCTTTATTGATATTCAAATGCAAACACATATATACAATAGTGAGCATAAGTTATATTTATTTTTTTTTTTTTTTCCATTTTCTCTTCTTTCCTTCTTGTTATCTTCGTAATGAAAATATGGTTATTTTTAGAGTTAAGCATGTTTGTATTGTATTTCTTGGCCACATGAGACCATCAATCATAAGAGCCTAAGAAAGAATAATGTTTATTCTATGGAATTGAAATGTTTGTGCAATTAGTTTGACTTCTAGTCGTATGTGTGCTGCATATATTTATATATTTATATATAAATATATATATGTATATATATATATATATATAAAGATATGTAAATATATGCTGAGAGCTCTTATTATGTATGTATACAAATGCCAGTGACATAGACATTGTATATATATATATATATATATATATATATATATGTGACAGACATTAAAACAAATCAACATCAAAATATCTTCAAGGTATTTAGTAATAAAGTAAACAACTTTTATTAAAGTTCTTTGACTTGAAGAACTTTGCCAACTTTATGGGGTGAATGTCAATTTTTGTTTTGGAAAACAAAATAAAATCTTTAGGCAAATACAACGAATACCAGTAGTATACACGTCTAAGATAACAATAATTCTTACGTAACACAATGATAGCAAAAAGTTGCAGTGTAAACGAAACAACTTTGCTTAAGTTGTTGTTAAGTGTTTAAAAAAAAAAAGCAACAAAAAAGTTATGCAAAGCAAAGAAAAATCAGCAGCTCTGGCTGTTGTGAGTCTGGCAATAGAAAATGACGTTCATTACAAGAAGCAATCATAGGTCCGGGTTTAAATCTAAAATGCAATGGAGTATACTTTGGTCGTAGCTCCAGTGAATGCTCAGTTGGTGAAGGCATAACATTCACTAAGCCACGGCCCCCAACAACACTTTCTCTTTCCTCACTTTTTTCCGATCCTCACCTCTCACCACTGTTACATTAATAGCGCACATCCTCCCCTGACTGATTGCGTCATATCAAAAAAAAAAGGATCCAAACTTTTAAAACGATACAAAAAGTACTTCGCGCTAGCGTAATATCTGCACCCTTCACACCACCGATAATCGGTAAGATTCAGATCGTTCTAAAGATCATCGCCAGTGTACAACGAATGGCTCGGATCCTCATGGGCACAACTCCCTCGATGCTCTTAAACGTCGTCATCGGGTGGATTACATTGCGTTTCTGTATATCTGAGGGAATTATTCTAGGGATTTGGCCGGCAATTGAATCCGTCAACAGGATTTTCTGCACCTCTAAGTGTTATCACCTGCCCGCCGTGGAGTTGTCCGTATACCACACGACACACTATTGCAAGTTGTTCTTTTTTAACCGCACTATCCGCCATTGCATACAGCAATCTTTCGCGCCGCCCGTTGCTGACATTTCTACTTTCAAATCGGACGGGAACAACTTGCAGAGATTCCCAAAGTTACACAAGGCCTGCTATACAACCAGAATTCTTTCAGAAGAATCCTCCGGTATATATGTTTGCTCCTACACCGGAGTTTTAGAAACCTAAATGCATATGGGAAGAAATGCAGACTCGCATCCCAATAAAGCCCTGGTTCTTCATTTAAATTCACGCCGATATAAGATTATCTGATTGATAACATCTATGACCACATCAATCCACCATTTGCTACCACATCACTTACAATACCTTAATTTCATCATGTGGATAAAGTAATAGAGCAGCAAACCAATAAAAATCTTCATAACATTAATTCTTTGCTGAAAGACAACCATAACAAACATGAACGAAGAACATTTCATTTGAGCATGCAGTCTATTCCGACCACTGGTCATTTTCCCTATTGCAGCTAAAGGAGACTTCATTCGGCCATTGCATAGTGCTTAGGATCGAGTCTGATTATGCAAACCTTCAATCGGATTATAATAAACGTGTCAAGATAGATATCGTATGGATGGATAGCAATCCGATCCAAAATAACCGGTGCGCAAATAAATTCGTTCGCCAATCTTCTCGAAATTTCATGTATAAATAACTTAGAGAATCATTTTAGAACGATGTAAGTTTCAGTTGTTTACACAAGGTCAACAAACATTATTTACGCCACGGCATGTTAGGCATGTTAGGCATGTCTCTTTTAAGTTGGGAAAAACTGTAGCTGAAGCTGCGAAAGCGATGAAATTGGCTTAAGCGAGAAAATGCAATAAATGATAGAATAGCTAGATAGTGATTTGCGAGACTTTATGCAAAAAAATTTTACATTGAAGATAGTAAGCACTTCGAAGCTGCGCGATAGGTGTTGAATGGAAAATATCCAAAGATTACTAGACGAAAATTCAGGAGGTTCTCAAAAACAGCTCTCCGCCCAATTAAGAATAACTCGAGAAGCAATTTTAGTTCGACTGCGTAGGATGGGAAAGATACAGAAGCAAGGAAAATGGATTCCTGATGAGCTAAAGCTAAGCGAAGAAAACTGAAATCGAAGAGTTGACATCTTCTTAAACTTGTTAAGCCGATATGAAAAGTGTGAATATCTTTATCAAAATATCAAGAGCGATCTAAAATGGATTGAAAAACGGAATGATGAGATCAACCACGACAAGGGCAAGCAACGACTACTCTGCGTTTGTTGGCTTTGAAAATTAAATCTGTTATGTCTGAACGATATCTGAACGGTCAACTGATCAGTTTAAGGGAATTGCAGAAAATCGCAAAGGAAATCGAAAAATTATGTTACTTTATGACAAAGTCCGTCCATATGCGCCAAAAGCAACCAAGGAAATAGTTTTCAGCTTAAAGAGAGGGAGATAGTTTTGCCTCAGCACGCACATATACTCCGCACCTAATCCCTTCCGTTTACCACTTATTCAAATCGTTGCAATCATATTTAGCAAGTTCGCTGCTCGCAGCAAAAATGCTTTGATGACTATATCACACCGGAACCGCGGAAATGGTTGTCCATGACAGTCCGCAAACTGCCCGACAAAAAGAATGCTGACGCGTGTATCGATTATTAATCCTTGCAATAAAGTTGAATTTAATCGAAGACATGGAATGACCTTATGTACACACCTAATACTTTATTCTCGTTTACCTAACATAAAGAATATTAAGAAAATTAATGAAAACATGATCAAAATTATTTATTGGAGCTAACTTGTTAGTTAATCGCTTGGTTCTACTTAAACTAACATTACAAATGTATGGATTGCAATCTGTATGCAAGTGTAACTAACAGTTTGCTAGCAATATATATATATATATATATATATCAGTGAAAGTACTCTAACATTATAAATTTATTATATTCCAGAAAAAAAGTTCTACTTAAACTAACATTACAAATGTATGGATTGCAATCTGTATGCAAGTGTAACTAACAGTTTGCTAGCAATATATATATATATATATATATCAGTGAAAGTACTCTAACATTATAAATTTATTATATTCCAGAAAAAAAGTTATATGCAGAGAAAAATTAAGAGATTGCTTACGATTTGCATGTAAAAAAAAACAATGCAACCAAAATTTAATCGTATTATAAAAAAAAAAAAAAAAAAGACTAAAAAATAAATCATATATAAATTAACAATTTATGAAAGCATTATAAGCAAATATCGCAAAACTTTCTCTAATACATTCAGGTGTAATCTTGTGGAACAAAAAAAAAAAAAAAAAAAAAAAAAAAAATAATAATAATAATAATAATAAAGAAATAAAGAGAGAGAAAAAAAGAAAAAGAGTTACATTGTTATGCTCTGACATTGCTGCACAACAAAAGCTCAACGACCTTTAAAAAAAAAAAAAAAAAAAAAGACAAAAATAAATAAATAAAATTTTAATAAACAGAATATAGGCCACATTTATGCAAACACTCATTCAAGACACTTTAACAACATTGCGTTGATTGTGTGTGGTGGTGTGTGGTGTGTTTGCTCTCAATAGCTTTTCAATTTCCTTCATTCTTTTGGTTTATGTAAATTTTTGATAAAAGAAAAGAGCATTAATTTAAAATAATAATAATAATAATAAAAATAAAAAAAAATAAAAAATAAAAAAAAAAAGAAAAACAGTCACCATAACGATAAAGCACAACAACGATATTCATCATCATGTCAGATTGTTCAGCTGTCCTTGCACTTGCACTTACACAAACTATTCACTATACTGTAATTGAGATATAAATCTATGCAAGACTTGCTATGCACTTATTTACATTCGATGAAACGTATGCGAAGGGTAATAAACAACCATAAAGAAATTTATTAAAATAAATTGAAATTTACATAAAAAAAAAAAACAAGTGATTACACTGAAGTCGAATATATTAACACCGATCATCCGAGTAGCGATATTAATAAAAATCTATATATGAAAAGTGTCAAGATTACCTGCTAAGAACAAGAAAAAGTTTACATTCCGCGGCTCATTTCACTATTATCGTTCATACATGGGACGGAATTTACATTTGCATACCGGATAGCGCTAAGCTTTCTCAAGTGCCATCTGGAGTTTCTACTAGAGAGTTTAACATACTTGAACGTAATATTCTTCAAAACATTTTGTCTTTCGAGCGCGGTTTGTGTTGTTCACAATGACTTGAATATCTCGCGACAATTTTCGTATAATAATTTTTTAAAACTTTCGTGAACTGTCAAGACAATTGCAAATCGATCAATTTACTTCCAATTTTAGTAATTAAATCGAAAGCTTACTATTGCGAAACATTAGTATAATGATTTAATTCGTCGCCGCCATACACTCACCAACTACAGTCTGAAGGTCGTCCAAAATCAGTTATTGTGCCAGGGTAAACATTAACGCTGGCCAAAAACCGCTAATGCAAGGTCCACGTGCGACACATACACTAAGGTTAAGGTCACCTTACGCATAATGCATGAAGTATTTTCTCGTCGAGTCCTATCTAGTTTAAGAGAATCCCAAAATATTCTCGTATCGTTTGGGTCAAGGAAATGCTTAAGGAAATGCTATATAAGACTGCAAACAGGGAACGATTCATGAAGCTATGAGTGAATGTAAACAGAAATTGACTCTCGGGTTTAATATATATTGCGGTTGACTAGTGCTAAAGTCGACAAGTGTCGGACTTGACATGTGTTCGGGTTAACCAGTATTAGTATTCAAATTGACCAGTGTTAGGCATGACACTGGTCATATGGTTGTGAGTGTTTCAAGATGAACCAAGTCCAGTAAAAATTGTTCACGCTCAAAACACTTCCAAACAAACGGTCACCTGTTTTTTGGAAACAATAGGGCATGTAGCAATAGTGCATTTAAAGGAACGTAAGGTTACTAATTCTGACTGGTATTCAACCATTTGTTTGCCGAAATTCTTCGATGCAATAAGGAAAACAAACAAACACATTCCTTATCATGGCATTGCGAGCTCAAAAAATCGAATTAACAGATCATCCGTCGTACCGTCCTGTATGTGGCATCTAATGTCTTCTTCTTATCCTCGAATGGCAAGAAAAAATTATATGAATACTGATTTTCGTCGACTTTGATGCGTTGAAAAATCATATCTGAGGAGGTAACTCAAGTGCGGACAGTGTAGAGATCATAGGGAAAAATATTTTAAAAATCAGTAAAACACTTTTTAATGGCAAGTTAATATTTTTTCATTATTAGGCTAAAAAAAATATAATTTGTGTCACACACATTATTGTTTTCAAATTCATGCTTTAAGACATGTACGATGAAACGAAGTATTGACCTCGTATCAACCAACATAAATGCTTTTTAAAATCCAAATGTCACTTAAGTAGATAGAAAGGCATATATAACTTGAAACGTCCAACTGTTCGAAAGTACGTGTGCTTTGAGATACTCATTGGCCGTCCAGAACCACTTCTACGCTGAACTATCAATTCATTTCGATTACTATGCGAACAAGTGCTGTCGGGTAATTTTCGTTTTTCCTTTTTACTTCTCTGAGACTATTTCATCAGATTTTTAACTGTTACTGCAGATAGGCTTGTGGCCACACCACGCCTGGCTTTACAGTGTTTATCCTTAAAATTGATTCAATGCTACATCGACTCTGTTCGCTTCATTCGCTATTGTATGTTAGTCTTTTAAAAATTAAGAATCTAATAGACGGCCGGACGGACAAAATTAAAAGTCAAAATCATTGTAATCGTTTTCTTCGCCATTTTTATTTATTACATTTGCACAAGCAATGCAGCGACACTTGAATTCAAATTCGGTTAAAGAATTCAATAAACACGATATAGAATGTGTATGTGATTAGCATTCTAGCTTGATTTCACTTTCGCAAGACATACGATTTCTTCAATTCGATAGCAATAATAAGCGAAAACAACATCACCCACCACCATAAGCACGTTTAGTGTCCAATGCTTTTAGTTATGGTTAGAAAAAAGTGAATGAAATAAAATTTATCTGCCAACGTTTAGTTCATTGAAAGGTATTGTTGAGAAATATTTTATCCATCATGTCGTGGCGCCCATCATAATTAATATAGAATTAATATACTTAGCTTGTCGCATTCTATTCTCCAAGACCTCTTATTTGATGCCCATATCGATTACGAAAAAATTAATCGAACACGTCATGACATCTACAGTGTGTCTAGGAGAGCGTCAACGACACACATCGCACAGTCGGACAGCCATAGCTTAATCGATTCATAATTTCACGCTGATCAAGAAAGTATATATTTATGTGTAGGCAAAGAGCATATACGAGGTTTGTTCGAAAAAACAAAAAGTGGCCTACGTACACTGGACTTTGGAGTTTTTTTTTGGTATTTTGGAATACACGCCTCCAACAACGTAGGTTGACATTATTGGTCGTTTTGCATTCCTAGTTTGCTTTTGACAGATACAAAGGTGAGAGGTGTTGTGGTGTGCTTGGCGATTTTTGGCCATCGGAAAAAATGGATCAAAGAATTTGTATTAAATTTTATATGACAAATAAAATTAAGTATTCCAACTCACTTGAAATGCAGCTTTGCATTTGGCGAGTCTACTGTGTGCAAAAAAAAAGAGCATAACATGTTAGTGACGATGCGTGGCCAGGACGTCCCAGCACGTCAACAACCGATAAAAACTTTGAAGCAGTGATCAAAATTTTTATGGATAATCACCGAATCACTCTTAGAGAAGTTGCTGAGGACGTCGACATATCGGTTGGCATGAAACGTGTTGTCCGAAGTTGTTAAATTTAAACTAAAAGAACCGTATCCTGAGCATCGTAGCTCAGGACCTGCTAAATGACATCAACAACGATCCAGATTTGCGTGAAAGGCCAATAATTGGTGATAAGATATGTGTGTATGATTATGACGTCGAAATCAAAGCCCAATCATCCTAATAGAAACAGCCAGGAGAGCCAAGCTCGGAAAAAGCGCACCATGTTCAGCCCGACGTGAAGGTTTTGCTTACTGCTCCTCCTTCGGTTAACGTGAACTCTTGCACGCTTGTTTGCGTGCAGCAATACGAAAAAACGGCCGTCATTGTGGAACAACCAGTCGTGAATATTGCGCCAGCGGAAAAATCATTGGTTTTTGGCAATTTTTTGACCAAAAACAACAATCGTAATCGTGCCTCAGCCCATGGTATTCACCGGACTCGGTCACCTACGACTTTTTCCTGCCCCCTGAAACAAGAAAGACCCGTGAAAAGTCTGCGACTTATCAACAACTAACGAGACAAAGACCTCATGACTGAAAGAGCTCAAGGTCATGCCAAAAGGCGCATATCAGGAGTGCTTCGAGGATTGCGAACAGCGGTGTGACAAGCGTACCTTATCTAAAAAGGATAACTTTCAAGGAATGAAATGAATAAATAAATAAAAAAGTCGCTTTATATATATGTGCATGTATATGTGCATGTATATATATATATATATATATTTGATCAGCTCTTTATAAATAATAACAAATAACTGCGCAAAAAGTTTTATAAAATTTTCATTGTGCAATCATTTCATGCGTTGAACACGCACTAAATCTGTTCACTCTTGTGTTTATAACGAAAAGTTAAACTAAACTCATTCGAAATTTTGTATTCAACCCGGGTTCTTACACTTAGATTTTTTAATGTTTATTTTTTTTTAATAATATGAATTTTTTAATTGTTTAACGACCGTAATTAAACTATAAGTCACGATTTCTATTGAAAACAAAAAACGAAAGAAAAGGAAAAATTGTATTGAAATATTGACATAAATTCTGCAAATGCCAACAAATATTTTATTGAAATTCTCGAAAGTTTGAAACTTTCAATGTTAACTATAAAAGTAGCCTTAATTTTGAATACATAATTAGTGCAATTAACTTCTTTTTTTTGTTTAAGATAAAGAAAGTCTTGATTTTTAATTTCCATCGCGTCGCTTAGAATACTTAGAGACCTCTTTAACTAATTCGTATAATACTTTCAACTACAAAAATGTAGTCTCTTCTAAGAAATATTTTAGTTTTATACCCATCACCGAAGGATGAGGGATATATTCATTGGGTCAAAACGTTTGCAACGCCCAAAAGGAAGCATCAGAGACACCGCAAAGTTTATATATTTTTGATCAGCGACAAATTCTAAATGGATTTAACGCCAGTTTCAAATTTGGAATACAACTAAACATGTCCACCTGTTCGTCTGTCCATCCGTCTGTTTACACAACTTTATAGTAATTGTGTTCGTTAACGAAAATGAAGATATCGCCTACAAATTTGCAAAATAATTTGGCATTAAACTAAACTTTTCAAAGGACACGCCTATAACGCCCACTTGACTCTACGACAAAAATTTTTATTTTGAAAGTAGAAGAAATCAACTGCGTCCACTCCATACTATAGAGAATGAGAATTTTGTTCTTTGACTTCTTTTGCCTTTTTTTTTTTTTTTGGGATAAGCAGTGATGGGCATAAAAGATTCAGTCCCGACCGAATTTAATTTTCTTGCTTGTTTTCTTTTGTTTTTTTGAATTAAATTGAAATTTTGCTGGAATTTTTTAATGTTATTGTTATGTGAACTATCAGTTGATGATTATAGCGTATTTTGTCTATTCAGTAATTAGAGGAAGAAAATGCTGCATTGTACCACACCTAACGGTAAAGAGAAAGCTTCATATTTCTTGCGAACAATGGCAATATTTGTTCAATTACAGTATCGTTTAACGTAAACGTTATTTATTTACTTTCTGGAAAAGCACACAAAACAAAGTTACAAATGTGTTAGTGCGAATAATTACAGGAGAAGCTCACGCAAAATTCCATATTAATTAGTATTTATCATGCATGTACTTGAAGCGAAGTAACGTAAGGAAACTTTAATAACAAGATCTCATTAATCATTCGCGAAATAAAGGCTTGACTTTATTCTGTATAAAATTTGATTTTCTTCTTCTTGCCTCAATTGCATTACAATAAATATATTAATTATATTAAGTCGTTTGTCACGCATATTATTGCATATTAATACATTAAAATCGCATTGTATAGAGTACTCCTTTGGAACGGTATTCGCCATGGATCTTTATTTTCAGTTAGTCGATTCTTTATTTATTATACACGAAAGCGTTATTCAATTCTTTCAACATGTTTTGAAAATACTCAGCCTAACCAATAAATCGAGAGAAGTCTTGGCTCTTGATATATATATTTATGTATATATATATATATAGGCTTTATATGGGAAGTTGTTGAAAAAGTGCTTCCATCCCAGCCATGTTCAATCGTACTCGTCTTTGAGGCAAAACATATCGGTGTAGAAAATTTCAGCGAAATAAATATGACCTGTATGTTGAACACACGAACACAAGGCGAATGGACGGACAGGTGACATCGCATCGATGCAAAAAATGATTCTTAATCGATCGGTGTAATAAAAGGCGTATCTAGTTTGACTTTTTTACATAACCTTACAAACTTAACACGCGCTTCTACGAAGCGTGATACAGGACATCAACATTAACCCTGGCATACAAATGTACTGTAAACGTTACAGGCAATAGGTTAAAAAGAAGAATGGAATTAAAGTTTCGATCATTATTACAAAAATAATAGCGTGATGGAAAAACCTGCGGAAGAATTTTCAACTCAAGTTCTCACGTAAGTAAGTCTTTAAAATTCTGATAAAATTAAATTAAAAATCATACATACAATCACGAATCAAACCAGCGAAAAACATCTCCTTCTGCCTTTCCATACTATTTGTAGCATTTTCAAATACTCTTTGCCAAGCGGAGCCTTTCATGGATTTTACTTGGCATATTTAGTCTCGAAAGTTACCGAAGAAATTTTGGGATACTGAAGGCATTGGCCAACTATCGCAGAGCGTAGTAATAGCTGTACAAACATTAACTAAAATCGAAAAGAAAGTTAACCTATCGAATCTACTCTACATCCACTATACATAAGTCCTTTGGCTTATCAATGTTTTTCAATAATTATTTCAAAGATTACATAATAGGTTGTAGAGATTCGCCTCACGCTGAACATATTGTAAATGTCTTTCGCTTATAGAAAGAAAATAAATTTTAAAAAAAAAAAAACTTCTTCCCGTAAAATGAATAAATTTATTAATTTTTCCTCTCGAACAGATGTTAGCAATCAATCTGCACAAATAAATATCTTGACAAAAAGCGCATTAAGACAGAAAGCGTGTTTTTTTTTTTTTTTTTCGTTTATTAATTTATGTAAAAAAAGAAAAAAAATTACTTATGTCCCTTTAACTTATTATGAGAATGCACTCACTGTACTTAAGAGATGAATTCACACTGCTATGGAAAATTCTTACTCCTTCGATGTTTTAGAATACCATTCCCCCTTATACGGGAGTGGCAGCGAAACTAATAGTTAAGTGATTTTGATAAACGTATTGTGGAATTTAGTTATTAATTGCAATGAAGGAATTGACAAAAAGGAGTTTCGCCTTGGTGGGGGAAAAGGAAGAGGATCCCACTCAACGTTATTGAACTTTATTTAACTTTACGCCTTAGCCCCTTGAACTAACTCATTTCGCGTCGCTTAAATTCTTAACCTACTTTCACTTTGTAAGCGATTACGAGGTCATGTTATTTGACTCTGACAACTAACTTTTTCAAAGAGTAAAGTTAAGGCTCTTCTACAGAGCCATGTTAAAGTAGTTGATAAATGTCTTTGCTAACTAAAAAATCTATAAATTGTCTGCGAATAGTGAAAACCTCAAATACTTCCTTTTAAATTTAATTTTACCGATTCGAGACGGCGAACCAGTGCGCGGGAGCGAAATTTTTTTTTTTTCTTTACACGGTTTATTTTTAATAAAAAAATTTGTTCACTATAGATATCGCTTCGTTCATAACTCAGTTCACACAACTAAGGCAATTGCACACCGTGTGTGCAGCTTGCCCTTTATAAAATTTGCGGACTGAAGACAATGTGTGCAATTAAAATAAAATCATACATCATTCGAATCGGTAAATATGTATTTCAAAAATAGTTAGATATCATCAAATTGATATATTGCTTGCAATAATGGAGAACAGAATATAATGCAAAGAACATTTTTAAGAAATATTGAAAACCGTATTTGCTCGTCTCCTTCACAATCATAGACAAAACGGTATCATCAAGCGAGTGAGAAAATTAAATTCGGTCGGGACCGAGTCCTTTATACCCATCACAGTTTACCGCAAAAAAGACAAAAGAAGTAAAGTGAACAAAATTCTCATGCTCTATAATATGGAACGAGCGCAACTGCTTTCTTCTATTTTTAAAATAAAAGTTTTCATTGTTAAGGCATGTGGGAGTTGTAGGCGTGTCCTCTGAAAAATTTACGTCAGTTCTAAATTCTTTTGCCAGTTTGTAGGCGATATCTTCATTCTCGCTAACGGGAGAATGTTCATCACAAATACTACAAAGTTGTGCAGACAGACAGATGGACAGACGAAAAAGCGGACACGTTTAGGCATATTCCAAATTTCGAAGTGGCCAAGAATTTGTATACTTTATGGGATTTTTGAAGCTTGTTTCTGCGCCTTATAAAGGTATTGAAAAAATGACTCAATTTTGATACACTACACTTTGAACATACGGTAAGCGTGGCCATTATATTCCGCGCACAAATGCTACGCCATCGCCCATAGAATATGCGTTCAAATTTTGAAACATTTATTTGTTATAATTTAGAAGTAACTAGCAAAAAACCAATTTTCCGTTCCCTATGAAAAACAGAGGTGTTCTCAGTTCACTTGGTGGTGTGGACGTGCCCTTCGACCTTCGATTTGATCCATATTCAATACCAACCTGCGTGTAAGGACTTCCCATGTTTCTGCCAAATTTGAACTCGATAGCACAGACGGACACACAGACAGACAGACAGACAGAGGGACATGCTTAAAACCATTTAGGATAAGATGCTGATCAAGAATATATATATTTTGTGGAGTCTCTAATGCTTCTTTCTGGGCGTTGCAAACGTTTTGACAGAATGAATATACCACTGATACTTTGGTGATGGGTATAATAAAAAATCAAAAAAAAATGAATGAATGAATGTGACTATCTTCCTTTGGTAAATTTTTAAGACCTGATTCGCCCACAAAACAACCGGCATCTTCCTACACCTGAGTATCTTCGATCAGTGCACTTTAATGCTATTCAATTTCACTTTCACTGCCATTCTCACTACAATCGTCCCAATCATTTTCGTCGGAAGCCTAATCCTATGCATCATCTCAGAGTTCAATATTCATTTTCATGCTTTCATCAATTACTACTATCACTATGCATAATAACAAAATTTCGATTCTTCTTTCTATTTGTTCCAAGCATGAAATCATTATTACTGGTTGCTTCCTGTATGCCTTAGAATCTGACATTTTTGGGGATCAAATTAAAACCAATGTATGATATTTTCAATTCAAAAGCAGCTTTACGTTGACGACGACTGACTTCACTCAGAATAATTTATCGCCGCTAGTCATTATCATTGCACGCAGTGTGTGCAAGCGGTTTTAGAGCCACGGAAATCCATTGCACGCATGGTGGGATTGGTGGTTCATTGTGGGAGAATAATTTATATGTAAAGACAGCATGTTAAGATTCATATGTAACTCAGGATCGATTTCTCAAATCAAGAGATTAGATAGAATGAGAAAATTAATTGTTATTATACCTATTTGTCGCAAGGTAATGAACTTAAGAGCACTGTTTGAGACATGTGCCGATTACAGTACACACGATGTAAATATTAGTTGTCAGTAAATATGCCAGTTCTTAGCTAAAAAGGTTGCCAATAACAGCTTAATTGTAGTAAGAACTCGAACTCAGTAATATATATAAAGTTAGCATCTCTATCAGCGTCTAGGCGAATAAAAGGAGGAGGCAAAAAACGGAGGTTGTCAAAAATGGAAAAAAACGATCAGCATTCAATGGTCGACTAGCAAAGCAGGACCACAAGCTTGACATGCTTTGCATTACATATTTTACAAATGTGTTTATACCCATCACCAAAATATCAGGGGTATATTCATTGTGTCAAAACGTTTGCAACGCCCAGAAAGAAGCATTAGAGACTCCACAAAATATATATATTCTTGATCAGCATCTTATCCTAAATTGATTTAAGCATGACACTCTGTCCGTGTGTCCGTCTGTGCTATCGACTTCAAATTTGACAGGGGCATTAGAAGTTCTTGCACGCAGGTTGATATTGAAAATAGTTCAAATCGGTTGAAGGACACGCCCAACGCGACGCGTAAACTGAGAATACGTCTGGTTTTTTGCCTATTGTTCATAAACTGCAGCAACTAAATGTAGAATAATTTGAACACATATTCTATGGGCACTGCTGTACCATCTGTGCACAAAAACGGAAAAAAAATTGACCACGCCTACTCAATGTTACATTGTCTCAAAACTTTATTTTTTTGTTTTTTCAATACCTTTACAACGCGCAGAAACAAGCGTCAAACAGCCTCATAAAGTATACAAATTCTTGGCCAGTTTCAAACTTGGAATACACCTCAACATGTCCGCCTATTCGTGTGTTCATCTGTCTGTTTGCGTAACTTTGTAGTGTTTGTGATGAACATTCTGCCGTTAGCGAAGATGAAGATATCGCCTACAAACTGGCAAAAGAATCTGCAATTGACGTAAATTTTTCAGAGGACACGCCTGCAGCACCTACATGCCTCCACAACAAACACTTTTATTTTGAAAGTAAAAAAAATCAACTGCGCCCACTTTATGTTGCGGAGCATGAAAATTGTGTTCTCTTACTTTTTTTGTCTTGTTTTGGGGTAAACGACGATGGGTATAAAAGATTCGGTCACGACCGAATTTAATTTTCTTACTTGTTACCCTTTGCGCCACTGTTCGGATATTCGGATGCGATTCCATTGAACATCAAACTGATCGAAATGTAAACTGAAATTGAATTTTCATAGCCACAAAAAAAATTTGGGCACAAAATTGAAATTTACTTTCATTCTTTATTTGAACTGAACGCTTGATAAAAATTATTTTAATTAATTCTCGTCTAATATATGCCAGCCAATAAGTAATCAAAAGTGATTTGTTTTAATTTTGTTATAAAAAAAAAAAAAAAAAAAAAAAAAAAAAAAAAGATGAAAAATGCAAATCAATTGCAATCAAACACACAAACGTTTCGCATGCATTACAGCAAAGATATTTTCAAATCTTAAATGAAAGATAATTTCATTTCATCTCCATACGAATAATTCTCTATTCGAAAATGCAATTGAAAAATGCAAAATAGTAAAATAAAAAAAAAAAAATAAAAAATAGCTCAGGATGATAGTTTTGCCAATTACAATAAATTTAAATATTTTCATTTTTAGAGAAAATAAAAAATTTATTGAAATCATTCGTTTTTTTTTTTTTCTGTTTGTTTGTTTTAAAAATAAAACGTTAAGTAAACTTTTTATTACGCTTACAAATCGCTATATATAATATAAACAGTAAATGAAAGATAAACATATACATATACATCACATATACAGGTACATTATAATATAAAATTAATTGGGTCAATCAAGCCGGTGCCAGAAATGGTAAAAGACTTGACTGCCAAACGGTCATGTGTTTAACATCAACTCATGTTAACATTGAAATCATTTACATGTGGCTCACGTTAACTATATGGTCAGGTGTTATAGAGTTTTTCCTGCTTAGAAAGAGAGCGAGAGAGAGAGAGAGAGAGTATTACGATAAACTAAGTTTGCCAAACCACTTGTAACCCATACGTGTAATCATAATCCTGACTAATGTCTGCCTTTGCAATTATTACTTCTATCTAACTGTTCTCTTAATCCACATCGGCAGCCGAGTAGGTAAGAGTTGCAAAGAATTTACCAAATCAGAGTCCGCGTTTTCAAATGCGCTAGAGTTCACTTTGATCGTAGCTACAGTGAGTGCTCACTCGATTTAGGACACACCCGCTAGACTGCATCCATCGTCAGTTCCCTATTTCTATCTTTCTTTCTCTTTCCGCTCTCCTTTCTAATCGTCATCACCTGAGCAATTGGTCACAACAAAAAAGAAAATATTCTGACTCTCTCTTAAATGCAGTGAAAGCAATTTCACTTTACGAAAATTTTAAACTTCACTTCACTTGTAATTTCCCCAAGCAAAAATATGATCCAAATAAGATCTTCGTTTCGAAATCCTTCTTATGCAGAACCATATCATAGAACCTCAGACATACACTTTCATCGATGAAAGTTGAAAGTTCTCATCCGCCTTGTCTGCGTCCGTACTCTTAACAATTTTGTTTTTGTTTTCCTTACGATGTTCAGGTTACATTGCAAGTTTCACTGAGAATGTATTAGGGAAACAATTTCAAAACTGAGAGGAATTCAACTTCAATGTATGTTTAGTAAATCAATTTGTTTATTGCGTTGCTACCATAGCAACCCTATTAAATAACAAACTGAAAAATACTTGGAAATTTCAAAACAGGAAAAACAAAAGGAAAAAAAAGTATATGGAAGTATGTTAAGCAAGAGAATGTAAGGATAAGGTTGGAAACGTTTTTAAACAATTTATCATTTTTAGATTCAACATTACGCGATAACGGTTTACTAGATTTTTACACATACACCACAAACTGAATAAGGATGCAGTAAATACTTGATCATTAAAAGTTTGCATATACCTTTGTCTGTCTTCCAATGTGATAGTTGGTCATTTTTTCGAATTTCGAAGACAACGAAATTCGAAAATTAAAATCAAAGTCTTCTTGATAGCCACCAAATGAAAAATGAGAAAATTATAATGAGGGGAAAAATATATCGTAGCTCTCCCCTCTATTTTTTTTTTTTTTTTTT
>KK499786.1:270412-312780 GCA_000688715.1 Glossina pallidipes | reverse complement strand
TTTGAGCAACATGCTGAGGTTGGTTGTTAACACTCCAACGACAGCATGAAAACTGCTCCCCTCTATTCAACTTGATTTTGAAAACGATAAAACTCAACAAGTAAGACAACAAGTGTGTTCCGAATTTTCTATATCCAGCACCGTTATTTTAAAAAATATTAAAGAAAAAAAGGAAAAGAATTAAATATTCATACACTATATAATATTGAATGGAAGCGACTGAGTTCTTTCTATTTCCAGAATAAAAGTGAAAATTTATATGGTATATGTGTTGCACTTCGTGAGCAATAAGCAAAACACACGGAAAACGAAGGTGCTCTCAGTTTTTATTGCGTTGTACGTGTGTCCTTTGACTGGTTTGGATCATTTTCAATTTCTTTCGCAAATCTCTAAGCGATATCTTGGTCTTCGCCCAGATACTACACAGTTTGGCAGACGGACAAATGAACAAACAAACAGACGAACATGCTTGGATGCATTAGATGCATTGAAACTCGCCCAGAGCTTTTATACTTGAGGGGTGTTTTGCAGCTTGCTTTTGCGTGTTATAAAGATATTTAAAAAAATTGAACTTGGATACACTACAACATTGGGTACACGTAGTCAGTTACCATGGCATGGTTCAAATTTTTATAGATTTATCTGCTGTAGTTTATAAGTAATGAGCAAAAAAAAGGTGTTTTTTATCTCTTCTAAAGAAACGGAGGTGTTCTTACTTTACCTGGTACTGTAGGCGTGGCCTTCGACCAATTTGGCCCATTCGCAATGACAACCTACGTGCAAAAACTTCCCATGTTTCTACCAAATTTGAAGACGATACCTTCATTTTTACGGCCACGATAATGCTTGCAACAGACAGACGGACATACTTACGGAGAAGTATACTCGAATTGATTTGCAAACGTTTTGACAAAATGATTAAACGCCTCATTGTTCGGTGATGGGTATGAAGACCATCCAACGTGCCCACGTTATTTAAATCAAGTGAGAAAGTTAAATTCGGTCGGAACCGAATCTTTTATACCCATCAATGTTTACCCCAAAAAAAGGCAAAAGAAGTCAAAGAACAAAATTCTTATGGTCTATAATACGGAGTGGACACAGTTGATTTCTTCTACTTTCAAAATAAAAATTTTTGCCGTAGAGGCATGTGGGAGTTGTAGGCGTGTCCTCTGAAATGTTTAGGTCAATTCCAAATTCTTTTGCCAGTTTGTAGGCGATTCTTAAACCGATTTGATGCTACTCAAGAATATATGTACTTTGTGGGTGTTCCTTCTGGGCGTTGCAAACTTTTCAACAAAATGATAATACCCGTCATCCTTCGGTGATGGGTGTAACAAGTAAAATAATTATATTGGGCGCAAATATTTTGTAGCTTTCTCTTCTGTTCGATATGATTTTGCATATCTAAAAATATGATTGACAATATACGGTATACGGTAGGTCTATACGATATACCCAAGCAAGTTGTATGTATTAAAGAAATTTAATTCAAGCAGAATTTATCGATACAAGATTTATGAAAAACTCCTCACTTGTTATTTGTATCTTCGAATGATTTCGAGAGTATATAACATTAGAAATTATATATACGATCACAAATATTTGCGATATACAGAAAAGAAATGCTAGATTAAGTATATCTTTATCATGGGTATGCGGAGCTTTGCGTGTCTTTAAGTGCACAGCTTGCGAAAATGTTCAATACTCGTATTGTTGTTTACGTAATTAGATTAGCAATTTGAATGGCACAACAATGTAACAGCAAGATTTCTATTATTTTATTAGGCGGCAGCACCTGTGGATAATGCAATGCCATCGTACATAGGGAAAGCAATAAATTGTAAATTATCTCTTAATACGAATTCAAGTAAATTATTTATTGTTACTATTATTATTATTATTATTATTATTATTATTATTATTAGTATTATTGAGCTCATTTTGAACAATTATTCATTACAGGCAAATACGGAAACCAGAAAATCAACCATCTGAGGACTTTCTATTCAACATAGCAACGCAACGGCAAACAACAAAGATATCCATTAGCTGTCATCTCCATGAATCATCATCACCGCCACACTATTACTATAGATTTTCTTAGACCGCTTTACAGCGATAAACAATTAAATGCATCAAATAAATTATATAATGTATGCCAAGTTATATATACATATATATATATATATATATATATATATATGTATATAGCACTTGTGTACACATATGTGATTAGTAGCCTTCATGGTAAGATGCCATCGACGTAAAAGAGTTAATTCACATATGTGCGCGTATATAGACACACGCAAAACCGCATGTTAAGGCGCACAGCTGTGCACAACAGCACACAATGCGAACATTTCTTAACATTGATGCTGTAGATTACATTTCCGCCATTGCATGCTAGTTTCCACTCTACTTTTTTTTTCTTTTTCCTTCTTCTTCTTCTTCTGGTTTTCAACATTGCACTCTCTTTTTGCTTTTATTTTTTATTTCTTTTTGCGTTTTTCTAAACAGTTTTCCAAGTAAAACGTTTTGTAAGCGTTTTGTGCAACACTTGCAGGTTTTCAGTCATTTCGTTGTTCGATTGTTTATTTTTTCTTTCTTTTGTTTTTTTTTTTTTTTTATATTTAATGGTAACGACTTTGTTAACTTTTTCACTTTGGGTGCAACTTAGCCAGAAATAAAATTCGAGAGGTTATATTTTCAACAAACGCAAACCTTTGCTTACAACGCCTATCGAAGAACACTTGACGCCTTAAGCAATTGAGGCCCATACTTGAGGTCGATTTGGGGGACTTTGATTCATTTTAAAATTATATTTCCATTCAAAATTTTAAGAAGAGAGGAAAATATTTACGACTGATTAAATAAAACGCAGTCACCTGGAATACTCATCTCCCAAGCATAAATAATTTTTGTCTTCAGGCCATGAAATTACAAAAACTATATTTTATTAGATAAATATTTTATCATGTAAACCAAATTAGATTTTACTGAAAGCATCAGGACTCTCTGCACGAAAATTTCAATTTTGCGCCAACGCCATAGGAATATTTCTATGTAAACCCAAATGCTACGAATAATACCTAATATACAAATAAAAAATAAATAAAAATATAAATTCAATAAAAGTTAAAAATAAATAAAATGAAAACCCGAAGAAATTCATCAATAAGAAATAACTAAATAAAATTGTGATTAAAATAAATAATCAAATAAAACAAAAAAAATCACAATAACGTAAAGAGGGAAAAATAAACAAAAAATAAATATAAAATTGAAAATAAAATTAAAAAAATATAGAACTAACAAAAAAATGAAAAAAAATAACAAGAAAAAAAATATTATAAAAAGAAAATGAAGAATAAAATTTTTTGAGTCAAATAAAAATGAGATGAAAAAATAATATTAAATTTAAAAAAAAAAATAATATGAATAGGACAAAAAATTAAGAATAAAATAAAGGATAATAACAACGAACACTATATAAAAAAAAAAAGGAATAAAATGTTAAAAATAAAAAACCAATAGTATTAAAATTAAACAGAAAGTGAACATAAAAATAAAATAAAAAAATAAAACTATATATAAAAAAAATAAAAAAAATAAAGCATAAAATATTGAAAATAAAAAACGAATAATATTAAAATAAAACAGAAAGTGAACACAAAAAATAAAAAAAAAGGAAAATAAAATAATAAAACTGAAAATAATATAAAACAAGAAATAAAAATAAAAGAAAATAACAAAACCCATTATGCAAAAGAAAAAAATAAAGATTGAAATATTAAAAATTAATAACTAATTATATTAAAATGAAACCAAAAATATGCAAAATAAAAAATTAAATAAAAATAAATTAAAAGAAATAAAAATCCCAAAATAAATTGAAAACTTATAAAAAGAAAAAAATAAAATAAATAGTACAAGTAATAATAAAAAAAGTTATATAAAAAAATGAAGAACGAAACTTTTTTTTTTTTTGTTTAAATTAAGAAAATAAAGGAAAAAACAACAATAATAAAATATAAAATAAACAAAAATAAAATTTCAAAAATAGATATAAAATAGTAATAATAAAAAAACGAACATATATTAATATATATAAAAAAAAAAAAGAACAAAAAATGAAAAAATAAAGAAAACAAATCCTAGATCGCATTAGTTTCACATGTAAAATCATACACAAGTAATAAGTACAAAATAAATTCGACCTAAGCCGAATAACATTTTTATGCTGTGTGTATATATGCGCACACACACGCACACGCACACACGTACATACAACAGTAAAACTATGCTCATATATGTACGTGCACACGTCGCTAGATATGGATATTTTTGTTGCTGTTGCAATATGCTCGATGCATGTGCGTATGTTGTTTTAAATTCAATGTTACCTTGTTATGGCTGACAACGGAGAGGAAATTAAATACAAATGTCAAATATTGACGTTTTAAGGGTCAACAAACAACAAACAACAAACGTTAGAGAAATTGAGGTTTCCAGTAAACACTTGTTGTGTACTTGACCGTTATTCGTTCGATACCCTTAGGAAAACACCTTTTTTTTTTTTATTATTATTTCTTTTTTACTCTTTCTATAAAACAAAAGCAAAACGATAACATGAACTAAAGAAGAAATATGTTATTCTGCGTATCTTTTTATATAATATGCACACAATTGAGAGTGAAATTTAGCGAGAAAGACATAACAAAAAATGATTTAATCGATTAAAAATAGGGACAATTTTTTTTATGAAAAATAATTTAGTTAATAATGAATTTAATGTTCTTTGTTTTCTTTTCATCAATTTCATACATAATAATGATTGCGAATATTGAAAAAGTGAAATGAAAATTTTTTTTTACTTTTTCTTAAAACGAAAACTTTAAAACATATCGCCCAAGCATCTTAAGTATGAATCGCTTAAGATGCATCTACGAAAGTCGCGTCATTTGCATATCCATCGCTATGTTTGCCTATGTTTCCAAATTGGTAAACTTGGTAAAGTTAATTTAAGTTTGCTTGCGGTGATTTAAATGTTTTTGTCAGTTTATCCCTGTGTCCGTCTGTCGGTCAAAAGTCAAACATTCTTCATTTGTTATCGACACCCCGCCCAGAATAGTTAAAAATATTTGAGCTCTATTGAAACTTGCACTGAGAACGTGGACGTAGTGCCTTTGCAGAACTTGCCAAAAATAAAGGGAAAGCATAGATTGCCACCTAAGATTCGCTATAAATAATTCTTAGGGCCAATTTAAAGACTATATGATCAGAAATTCATACTAATCACATCCACGTTTAATCAAGTATTTTACAATTATATTGTGGATTGTTTTACGGTGGTTGAGATTAATGGCTTTTTCTTAGGTGCTACCTTCACGGTTGCTAACATGTCGCTGGCGTTTATGACGGGATCTCCTCTCACGAGAAAGAGTTGAAGCGAATTTCCCATCTCGATATGTGCTATAATACGTTGTCTGTTGTTGTGTATGACTGCACTATACATTCTACATAGATCTGTCAAGAACTGTCTGTTTTGCCTTTCAATCTATATTGTACTCTAGGACCATTTTCAATTCCAACCTATGCGCAAAAATTTCCGATGTGTTTGCAAGACTTTCGGCGGATAACTTCATTTTCATAACAATGCTTACCATAGGCGTTACGCCGACGAAGAGACGAATGAACAAGAAGATGAACAGACGGACATGGTTCAATTGACTCAGACACTTTGCTAGTGTCTTTCAAGCTTCCTGCTGAATGTCGCAGGCATTTTGACAAAATGAGTGAATATACCCCATACTTCGGTGATGGGTATAAAAATAGAAAAGGCGTCGTCACGTCATCACAACAACAACAAACCATAAACATCTTTAAGTACTTGGTAAAAATCGCTAGAGCTTGGTCAGGACATTTTCATGCATCAAATATATAAAATGTGTATATATGCATACACATAATATAGTTCCGACCGATTAACATTTTTCTTGCTCTTTGCAAATTTCTTTTAGTTCTTTAAAACTGACTTCAGAAGAGTCGGATGAAAGTCTCTCAAATATATATATATATATATATATATATATATATAGGATGAAAATCTCTCAAATGTATGTACATATATATATATATACATATTCTCTATGTATATAATAATGCCCCGACCGATTAACATTTGTCTTGCTCTTCGCAGAATTCTCTTACTCCTTTAAAACTGAATTCTAAAATAAGTCTTAAAAATTCTACAGTGATAGGATGATGATTTTCACGAGAGAGATGACAAAAGATATAACCGATCGAAATGACATACAAATCATTCTAAAAAAATTCATTAAACATTTTACAAAATTTCTGATAGAGTTTTGGTGAAGATGCGTTACATATTTTTTACTTCACCTGTTATATGCCAGTCCAGCTTAGCAGTTTATTTGCTGGCGTATTTGAAGCGGAATTTTCTCTTTCCTAAAATGAAAATCGAGTTCACAAGGGAATAGTGAATAAAAGTTTTAAAGCCCTTTCCCTTAATAGGAAAAAAAAAACCTCAATTCGAAAATAATATCTTCTTCTTCGTTCTTCGTTCTTCGACGAAATAAATAAATTAAAAAAAAAAAAAATTACTTTTTCGCGTTGGCTTTTCGTTGCCATACAATGTGTTTATGGTTGACAATTTGTTAAGTTAAAGAGCTTATAAGAAGAATTACCTAACGGGGGTAAATGGTGAATGGAAATGTACATTTTCCGTTCACATCAATGTATATGCTTAGATTACTCATTTGTTATACCCTACACCAGTTGTGGTACAAGATTAAATTAAGTTTGTATGGGTGTATGCAACACCCAGATGGGCTTAAGATAAACGAATCTTTTATTGTACCAATCGATTCAGAATCACTCTCTGTCCGTCTATCTGTCTTGTTTTCTTTTTTTTTCAACGTAGAGACGATAAATTTTTAAGGAATTTTCAAGAGAAATCTGGTTACACGGACTCATTTTGGCCCGATGACGAACGCTGTTCGAAGCACTTTTTTGACCATTTCTCATACAACGCCTTCTTTTGAAAAGTCATTAGTCATGAATAACTGTAGGATGATGTAGGGTATTTAATGATTGGCCATGGTCCACTATAGTCTTTTTACTTGTTTTTTAAATGATTTGAGTTTATATTAAAAGTATGAAATACTTACACAATAGTTGCGTACTGAAACACTTTGTTTGTATGTTTCTGGATTAATCCCTCAATGTGAAAAGTTTCCTCATATTAATGAACGTAAATACAAATTTGCTTTTATTTAATGGCATAAAAATGTAAAAACAAAATTTTTGTAAAAATTACTTTTTATCTGCACAACACGCACTCATTGAGACAAAATTGTAAAAAGTTTCCGTTCGTGTTTCGTAATGTTTGTGAAAAACTTTTTCTTTCTCTTGCATTTAAGTAAGTAACTGAAATGTTAAATTGTTGTTGTAGATATTATAAATATGATTGTGTAAGGATATGTAAATTATATTGTATGCGGCTGACTAATAATTGTTGGCATTTGTAATAATGGTCGCCTTAGAAACCGTTTAACACCGGCATAGTATCACTCAGCAAAACAAACTTGTTTTTCTTTTATTTTTCTACATATTTCTATGAGTTGCTTTTTATTTATTTATTTATTTATTTATTTTTTTATTTATTTTTTTATTTATGTTTTCTTTCCTACTTTTTTGTTTGTATCATAATATGCCGACAGAGTTAATAGAAAAGTTACTGTAAGAGTTTTATTGATTTTATTTTTTTTTATTTTTATATTTTTTTTTTTTTTTATATATATATTTTATGGTTGTTGTCAATTATCTTCAGAGTGGCGAAATGTTGAAATAAGTAAGAAATGGATTGAATAAGTTAATTGAGTTGGTAAAGAGAAATAGCACACGAAGTATACATAACAAAGGCAAAGCAATTGTGTTTGTATTGCAATCAACATTTCAATCCAATTAGAAGTCAAAACATTAAACGGTTTTGAGTTTCATTTAAAACGACAAAAATTATTCGTGTAAGTTAATATTTCTCTCACAAAGCTTCTCTCATGATATATGTATCGTTCTTTTTATTTTCATAGAGTTGTAATTTTTCTTTATTAATTCTAGCACTCATACGTAGTGTGGGACTTATGGTCAAATATTACTTTCAGTATTTTTTTTTTGTTTTTTTTGTTCTTTTTTTTCATACATAAAATACCGGACAAGAAAGAAAAATGTATTATTTTTTGCAAGAAAAACGGTAAATATATTAAAAACATTGAGAAAACGACCGCAAGAAGGAATTTTTAATTTTTTATTTATTAAAACAACGACAACGACGCGTTAAACACCGAACGATACGTACGTTTATTGAAATGAACAATGCTGAACTGATTTAATTTCACATATGTTAACCTGTCAAGAACCTCAGGCGGCGCGGCAAACAACACCATTCACCCCGCCATCATCAAAATATACACACGTACGCATCATTATTAAGAATGTATTGTAGGCAATAAAATAAAAACGAAAATTTAAAAAAAAAAAAAACACAAACAAAATACTAAAGAAAAACGAAATGAAACATATAACAAACAATAATAAGATAACAACAATGGCAACAAAAACAAAAGCAAAGAAGGCAGGAAAGTCTTTAACATATACGTGCTCGCGATATTTAGAAGAAAATACATAAGAAAATTCACACAGAGAGGAAAACAAAATAACTTGAAAAACAAAAAGAAAATAAATCCACTTGCATTCGAAGCGAACCTTGGATACCCTATCAACGAGAATTCATCAGATCTTACGGTTTACATCCTACTTTATTCATTACGACCAGCAAGTGAATGAGTACATGTAAGAGTGAAAACCTTTACAGGTCGATTCTAGCGATTCATAAAAATAACATGCATAGATTCGATATATTCTACTACACCACTCTTGAATCGCCCTCTTCTATGAAAGTATCGTTGAGATCCACTGCCCTTTTCTTAGTTCTTTGACTTTTTAAAATATCCGTAAAGCTCCAACGATCAGAGTTTATTACCATGCATTTCTTATTTGTGATTGACTGTACGCCTCTAATCTGCACTACTCGAAATCAACGTAGTCTCCAATTTCCCTCGCACTAATTCACAAAAGCGATCTCCTCGCCTTTATGCAGATTTTTGCAAAAATTCCGATAAATATAATTGCGTAAGAGGGATTTCTATGGGCGAACGTGTACGCCTGCCGATGCCTTTTATATTAAAAATTTAAATCCCATGGACGTCTGATATTTTAACGCATAGGACGTCTAAGTGTCTTCCGTCTCGAAACGAGACAAAAATTCGAAAGGTTAACTCAATATCTTCACGATAGTTACTAAACGCTATACGCAGATTATATACCTCGTAGCGATACGAAATTGAAAAAGTGCTGAGGTAGGAAAAAACAGTTTTAAGAAAATGAAAAGAAATATTCCCCTAAAATAGCCTAAATGTAAATGTATAGAGAGGCATGACTATTTATACTTCCGTGCCTAACTGTCTCTTCCCCAACGCTTGATTTGAACGACAATCGCAGATACGGAACGATTTTTTTTTATTTAATGAGGAAAAACTGTGGAAATGACTGCAACAACAATTAGTGAGCATTCCGATATTAACCCATGGAAATCCAACAAAAATCAAAGTATATCCTCTCTGCAAAAACAAGAGTCCAAGAACACATATGAAAACTTTTCGTTTCATATTAGTGCAGCCGCTAATTTACAAAATAAATACAGCTTTTGAAAAACAACATATTGAAGCATTTTCTTTATCTTTATCCGAGCAGGGCGAGTATAACACTTCCTTTAAAAAGGTTGCAAGATTTAAATCAGACTGTAACTGCCTTAATAAACTGAGAAAAGACAAATACTTTTACTTTCATTAACGATATTTTATTAAAAAACACAAACACACTTACGGTTAGGGTTAAAAAAAATGATTAAAAAAGAAAAAAAAACCACTAAACTACTATACGAGGTGCGTTCAAAAATGACTTTTTATTTTTCCCAAAAAATATTTATTTATTCATCAATGTCTATATTGTCCTCTTCAAAGTGATCAGGTATCCTCAGATATATACACTTGTACCAGAGCTTTTTCCAATCCCCGAGGCGCTTTTTGGCATGACCAGGAGCTCTTCCAACGATGCAATGTTTATTTCCTTAATCGTTGATAAGTCTCAGTCCATCCATGGGTCTTTTCAGTTTTGGGGGCAGGAAGCAGTCATAGGGGATCAAGTCCAAGTGAAGACGGGTGTTGTTTTTGGCCAAAAAATTGCGAACAACCAATGATTTTTGAGCAGGTGCATTATATTCATGACTGGTTGTTCCACAATGCCGGGCCTTTTTTCGTATTGCTGCACGCAAACGGCGCATAACTTCAAAGGCACAAAGCACTATCGGGCTAGAATTTAGGATGCACCACGCTATTATAACCGAAGAAAACAATGAGCGAAACCCTCACATTTGACTGAACCTGACTTGCTTGACTCTCCTGGCCGTTTTCATTGAAATGATTGGGCTTTTGTTGCGACGTCATAACCATACACATATATCTCATCACTAATTGTTGGCCTTTCACGAAAAATTTGGATCCTTGTCGACATCATTCAATAGCTCCTGAGCGGTGCTCAGGCCACGGTTCTTTTATTTTCAATTTTAGCAGCTTCTCTAATAGTTCAACGTTTTTCATCGGTTGTTGACGTGCAGAGGCGCCCAGGGCGGGTCCGGCCTTTTGTGAACAGCTTGTATCGCATTTATAAACATTCTTCTTTGCTCATAGTAGACTCTCCAAACGCTACAGTCAGCATTGTAATTGAGTTTCTTTTTCACACAAAATTTAAAACAGACTCTTTGATCCATCTTTTCCAATAGCAAAAAATGGCCAAGCCCACCAAAACACGTTTAACAAAATCTAGCAACATGTCTGATAATGTGAACATATGAGCACGTGTGTAGCGACATAACCAAAAAACATTTCACGCAACTTGAAAAGCCAACATTTTTTTGGACGTAACTCAGATTCACCGTCCGCCATGTCCTGGATGTTTATCTTGCCGCGAAAATTTGCTCAAAGATCGCTCGAGAATAATTTGGAATTATTCATCACGACTTTATTTGATTTATTTTAAAATAGTTTCAACTCGAAACAATACCCTTCCGCTATCGCTTTCATTCATTCTGACGAGTTCTCTTTTACTATAGCGCCGCTAAACAGAAAATCCCTTAAAAGAAGTGATGACTTAGAAAAAGAAGCAAAAAAATTCCCACCATCATTACTTTGATCCATAAAATTCTTCTAATAATATGGTTTAGAAACTCATATATGAGCTCATTCCGAAGAAAATCAAGTGCAATCCGCTTCCTGTCCGAACAGTAATGCGAAATGCTTTAAACTCCTTCAAGAGACATCGCAGCAATTCCAATATTTTTTGGTTGGTAAAAAAAGCAAATTTTTAAACCACTTCCTGATATTTTTCAATGTTTTATTCATAATTATTAACGTAATAAATTCTATGATAAATTCAGAACTTCAAAGCAAATAACTTCATCGGCATTTTCATACAAAACGAAATTAAATCGAACCAACATACATAAGGAGTCCTAAATATTGTGATCATATTACTGCACCAATTAAAAAAAACTTTTTGAAAAAAAACATTTTTCTTTTTTATTATTTTTTAATGCTAGGATATTAACACAATCCTTAGCAAGCTATTTATGAGTAGGTGCCCATATACCGTTTTCGGTACATTGAATATTAATTTAATTATTTTGCATAAATAGTTTTTTTTGTGCCTATGGGAGAAAAATACATCTTTTCCATCGCCGTGTGTACCGTTATCAGTACACGCGCCAAAACGTATCGCAAACATCGCGCATTGCATCGCGCAAAGTAGTGATAATAACAATTAATTTTTAGGTTGCAATACTTGAGTTTAAAATATTTAACTGGGCGTATAAATGAGCATGTACTGAAAATGGTGCATGTAGCATAAAGCATGCTAAAAATAAGTTCCCAAAATGTAATTTAGTCTTGATTAAAGCAAACGAATGAACAAATAAAGTTCTCAAAGTAAGAAAAGGAACAAAACAAGAAAGTTGTGATTATTGTAGCATGCCAGAGGCTAGAACTTACAAACGTTTACTTCGAACTATCCCAGGTAACACTATAAACGTGAAAAGAAAAAGCAAAAATATCCGCTGGTCACTTATTCGTCCGTTCAGGTATCCTCTCTAGTACGTGCTTCGGACATTAACTAAGTATGCGTAATGGTGTAAAGATCAATTCGAATTTAACTAACAAAGACACTTCTCACCTTCCTTAACAGAGCTCCGTAAACGCCATTGTCTTTCCATACAGATTCACGGGTTTAGGTAAATTTCGGAGGTGTTTTCTAGTTTAGCCGCACAAAAACCTTGAATTTAACCACTTTCCCATAATCGGTTTGTGCTTACATATCGCATTTCAAAAAGTTGGTAAAAATAATTTCGAAAATTGAATTTGTTTGGCTTGTTTGAAAGTTATTTTCATAAAGATTCATGAAATGTCCACGAAAATATCTTACGTTTCCCAAAATTGGCCGAAGCAGGCTTCAAAATCCAGCCATATCCTTACCGTAAGTAATCGTAAGTATCGTAAATTCGAATTTATCTTCTCACTATTTGTATATCTATTCAGTATCCATTACCCATTCATCCATCTATGCTCAGGTCGCGTATCCATATTCAGCTTTTCTAACCTTAAAATTTTGTAAAACGCAAAATACATCAACGTATTAAAGACATGGAATTACATTCACTAAAATCTCCATTTCCACCCATATAAGAATTACTCAGACGTATTATGGTATTAGCGCAACCATTTACTAAATCCGCTCATATAAAGCTGTCATATAGGTAAATTCTTGAGCAGCTGACATTCGAGACAAATACTGTGAAGAAGTTTTGTGGCAATGTCCACGATTATTATCGTATATTATGAAAGCAAGTTACATGTAGACGATGGCACTTCACTCGATTTGAGTCCTCATCGACTAAGGCGTGGATATTTTCCTACGCCAATTTGGTTCATAAACGAACGAAATGACTGAGCCACGCGCAAACATAATATCGGTCATCAAACTTGTTACCCCTTTCATAGAATAGTAGTTGAGGTTTGCATAGCTCCTTTAAGAATTTATGACCACCGCCCACTTTTAGCTATAGACGCAGTCAAGGATCCACCTAATTAATTGCATTTACAAGAGATACACAGAACAGTAACAGTGAAGAGGTGCATTCGGGGGGATTTTATTAATTTTAATATCGGCACCACGACTTTTGCTGCCTCCACTTTTACTCAATGATGATTGCATTAGGTACTGACATGAATAAATTACTGGCAATTGACCACAGCTAGTTCGATCTGCATTTATATATCCATTGTCATCGATGTTGTTTTTGTCATTTTCGAATTATCAACCAAAACATTTGAAGAAACATTTGAAACATGGTTTCAAAATGTCGACCTTTCTCCTTAAGACGGCAATGCAAAGACGTTATAGACAATTTGTTCTTCTCGTTATTTGTTGCGATATTTTGCTCCTCGAGATATTTACGAATTCATGCCAATATATGATGATAGCTTCTCTCGCTATATTTTAAGATTTTAAACGATATTTTGTTTTTAATATTTTTTACCTTCTTTTTATACCCAACATTGTAAGATGGGGTTATAATTATTTTTTTTTTTCCATAATGTATGTAACATCCAAAAGGATGCTTAAGAGACCGAATATAAAGTATATATATTTTTGATCAGCGTGAAATTCTGACTTGATTTACCCATGTCTGTCCGTCTGTGTGTTATCTGTTACTGGCACTCTCCTGATCGCAAAAATGAAGATATCGATTTCAAATTTGGTAGAAAAAGTGGAAACAGTTTTTGCACGCAGGTTGGTATTGCAAACGGGCCAAATTGGTCGGAGCAGAAGCGCGCAGTAGAGCGTAAACTGTACGCAACTCAGTTTTTTTCTTACAAATAATTTTGAATTTTTTCTCTTTACTCGGAAATTATAAAAGTTAGAAGGCTAAAATTTTCCACATTTACTTTACAAAGCACTCTACTCGTTATGTCCAAAAATGAAAACAATCGACCATGCCCACGCAAAGTTACAAGTAATTAAATTTTATTTTTTTCACCTTTTTGAAGTTTTGTGCTTATTATTAATCATAAGGTAAAGAAAACGGAACGTTTAAAACGATTTTCTACATTTCTGAAATTAAGATATATTATCTGCCGAGAAACGGGTTCATTCTAAAATGAATATGATAGAGATTGCGATTAATTTTTTTCTTACTAATACCAGCGATATGGATATCAAATAAAAGAACATGGAGAGTAGAATGCGAAGAGCATAGAGATGGGTTTCCGAGATTGGGCCCCCAACAAATATAACTTCCTTTCTTGTTTTTATTAAAAAAAAATTTTTTTTTTTTTTTTTTATTATTTAAACTTAGAATTATTTTTTATTAATTAATAATATATACTTTATATATATATATATACATAATTATATATATATATAATATATTATACAATTTACAACAATTAAATACAGTTGAAAGATGAAATGGGAGCCTTCAGGACTACATTCAATCACTGACTAGCTTGTTTGTTCTCCCTTCGCATAACTGTTATCAATCTCACATGATCGATGATTTTTCCTTTGCATTCTTTTGCTTTTTCTGAAAAGAGTATGCTATACATACTTCTCCTCTATATCAACGTCACATACTCCTGTGGTCATTGCACTTTTAATATTGTGCAAAAATCCAAAAAAAGCATACAAAAAATCAACGACAAATCGAAACTACGTGCATGCTACATTGTACTTTCCCAGGTTTGATGAAATGCAAACCAAATACGTGCGGCATCAATCAAATATGTATTTGACATAACGTGAAAATATTGGAAAAGTGTTTATGATGATGATTGCAGTCTAAATTAATAGGAGAAAAATAAGAGGTGTCGACCTCGCTCGAGTCATACGAACCGCCTACTGATCTCATTGCTTCCGCAGCTTTACAACAGTAACCTCATTCGTTGAGCTAAATAGCAACAGTAGGGGAGAGGGGCGGAAATTTGGTGGTCAAATAGATGCTAGTGGACAGGGGGGTGTGTATGCGTTCTATATGATATGCTATGGCCGTCACGATATAGTTCTAGTTGCAAAATGTAAGGAATTTCTTCGACGTAAACGTGTTGACGACGAAATAATAAATCTATCTATCCATTCGAGTTCATCGTAGAAGGATTAGCAAACTTTACTAACAAAAGTATTTCTCCTAAGTATTTATTTGATAGAAATTTTAGTGCTTGTAAGCTAATTTTTCATACCGTAATAAAAACAGAAGTACTGTCTGGTGCAAGGATTTCTTCGGTTTGTACTAAGTGCTTTTCACGGCTCCCCAGTTCAGACGTAAACATCTGAGAGACTGAATCGCTAGTGGGATCAGTGTTCGACAAACCGTCCTAACAATTATTGAACAAAAAGCGTCCCAAAACGCAACATTAGCTTACCTTTCTTCTCTGTAATTTCGTATTCTCATTACTTTCATCTCTAATACTCTCTAACAACAATCGAAATGGATTCAAATCGTAACCTTATGAATGGACTCTCACTGTCACAGGAAATAAGAAATCTTTTATACCTTTCCACGAATTGTTATCGTGCCTTAGATCTATTATCAATCGGTCACAGGTAACTAATAGAAGCGGTGTCTGAACAGTAGACTTATAAGATCCAAACACCCTACGATTAGCTTTTTGTGTTCAATTGCTACTATGGACCAATTTTCATCACAAAATATTAAAAATTAACCCGTTTTCTGAAAAGCTCACTACTACTCATAAGAAACCGTATATCGAATGGGATCCGTGTCGCTCAAATTTTGTTATTTAATTTTTATGCCAAATTATTATTATTATGAATAAATTATCATCACAAAAGATTACTAATACGACCTTTTTGGTATATAAAGGTTTACATTTCATTGTATCCAAAACATAGACCTACGTAATCCAAATTTGGTAAGATTGATTTCTGTGTCGAATTACTATTGTGTATCAATTTTCACCATAAAATGTTGAAAATTAGATCATTTCAGTTTTCATATGATTGATTATATGGCGTGCGTTCCAAAAAGTTACTCTATCCGATTCATATCTTTCACAACAATTTACTATTACTCAGCGATTATTGTCGAGGAATTTTGCAAATTGGAAGCTAGATAAGTTGAACACATGACCAGACTCAAACGGACAGACAAGCTTATATTGATTCACAAAAATGATCCTGAATCGGTCAATATAATAAAGGGGAATCTTTTTCAAGTCTATATGGATGTTGTACACATCCGAACAAACTTAATATACCGTACACCACAAGTAATTTAGGATACAAAAATTGATCTCCCATAAAAACTATATACTTAAACTAAGTAGTAGTAATAAAAACTGAATACAAAAATGATTTCAATGTTCGTTTAGCAGACACACCCAGAATTACTTTAAAAAAGAAATATTTACGTGAAGTTGAGTCGGAGGATGCCCAAGATTTGCTTTATGACGAACTTGTCAGCTTATTTATTTATAAACAAATATTAAAATGGTTCAAACTATTTGCTTACCTTTTACAATAGTTGCCAAGTCCTCAGATGGTAATGGTGATGAAGATGATAATAACGATTATAGTAATGACGATGAGTCTGTCCTTGACCGAATTTCCACAAATGACGAAAGCGGAAGCTTACTATATTAGAAGATATATAGTATAATGCTCGTACACGCTCGAGAGCACATATATTATATGCACAACATATATCACATACGTTTGTAAACATATACCGACAAACACGTAAAGACACGAGATTTATATTTATTAACAATAGAGTTTTACACATTTACTCATCTTAAACTATATACGTTTTTGTCAAAAATAAATTTTGAGAATAAAAGCATGCCTGCCACATCCAAATAAATTGCACATAACTATTATTAAGCTAATACTTACCTTAGAACAAATTTATGTAAACTACAAGATACTTATTGCACTTAACTTTTAAAACATAACAACATTAAAATTTTTAGATCATCTGTTTAACTTTATTTCAATTAATTTGAAACTTTAAATTATTTAAATGCAATTTAGCTAAGTTAATTAGTATTAGTTTAATTAACACATTTAAGAACACAACCTGAATATCTTATGCATAATTTTTCTGCGCTTTTTTACTGTATGCTTACAATAATCGGCATTTGGCTTGCGAAATTTTTTTTTTTTTTGTTTTTGGTGGGGAATTATTTTTGTATACAAAACCAAACATATGCAATCTACATAGTTGCATGGTACGGCTACTTATGACAAACGATTGTCAAAATGTGCCAAAAATGAGTAAATAAATTGCATATTAATAAAGAAAAAAATTGGCAACATTCGCAACAGAGTTGCTTAATTTCTACTAATTACAAAGAATGCCTATTATAATCATAATAACTTGATACAACCATGTGATTTCTTTTTGTTCGTTGATTCGCTAAAACAACGATATTAAGTTAATTTTTGTCGGCTGGGGTGTTAAACACGTTTTTTGAGATTGTCGCAACGAATTGGATTTTTATTATTATAATTTTCTCTTGAAATTTATAATTTTTGAAACTGAAGAAAAAAAAAAACTAGTTAAAAATTTTTAACTTATTATTATTAATCATTTGCGAAAACACTAAACCAGTAGCAGTTATTGATTTCAGTGAATTAATTCAATTCTCCTTAATAATATGGATCCGCAAAAACTGACTGAATTGTTGCGTGCAACAATTGATCCAAATGTGGAACAGAGGAAGGCAGCCGAAGAACAATTGTCACAGGTTAGTATTGATGTGCTAGTTACCGTACCATAATTTTTTTTTTAAGAAAAGGAAAGGAAAAGAAACATTTACATATCATGTAAACATTTTCCAGGTATTCCATAATTACGACCCTCACAATAATTTTACTCGCAAAAATAGCCCTCAAATCAATTTCATTCGCAAGAATAACCCTCACAACAATGATTACAAATCAATTGCCAGAAAATTTATTTATGTGAAGGTTAAGAAGTTTGTGTGGTACTTTGCTAATCAAATGCCGCCTTAATGGCGGATGGCACACAATGTCTTGCATACAAAATATTCTCATAATGAATAATCATTTCTAAACTTAAGAAACATGTGCTTCTTACTCTTTAAAAGTTCTCAAAATTATATTGTGTTTAAAAATAAGAGAAAAAAGAATTTTTTTAACCTAAATGAAAGTTAATTCCATTAAAAAGTTGAAATATCCAAGTAATTAGAAAAATAAGTTTTTCTCATTTCCCTTATGTTTTCATTTTCTTTATGTTTGCTCTTTCTCTTGTTCTTACCACAAAAAACATGCATGCATATATGCACGTATAGTGTTTTGTTATTATTTCTATAGATAAGGGAAAAATTTTGCGAAATACCAAAGGATAAGCAAGAATTTCTAATTTTAAAATCTTTAATACAAATTAATTAAATATAAGAAAGTAAACAATAATTATAACAAAGAAAAAATTCCTATAGCGTTAGCGTTCAGTTCTCATAAATAAAAAGAAACAAGCCTTTTTAATTTCACGAATGCATGTTTTAAATAAAGCCCGACGGGGTTTGTGTTTCAAATTGAAATTCTTACGCGGTAGAAGAATTTTTTATTTTATCGCATCAACTTTACTAGAAATATGAGCCTTCGCGGTAAACACAGGGCAAGTGAAGAAGTAGTCTATTATACCGCTTAAATAGTTATTAGATAAAGCTTAGATGTTTTCTAAAGTTTGTTGTTCCAAGTTCTAGTAAATAAAGGAAGATTTTTTAGTTGGCACTTACTAATTACTTAGAAAGACATTTTTAAGTTATTGTAGACTTTCCCATATTAGCATGCAGAGCTCTCAACCAAATTGTCCTAAATTTCAGTTTTGTATCGCATTTACCGACCATGGCTTTCCTGCTACAAGAGGGGGAGAAAAACTTATTTTGTGAAAAAGTAAAAAAAAAGAAGAGTTTTTCAACGTACTTTTTCGCAGGAATCAAAGATACAAAATGCTGCTGGCTCTCGTTGAGAAAGTATATAAAAATTTGTTAATTCACTATTTCACAGAATCAGCATCAGATTATAGTTAGGATATATAACAATTCATTTAAATCTATGTAATAGAACTAGAGTACTATAGGCAAACACTAGATTCCTGTATCGTACAATAGAACCATATTTCAGAAGTTGGGCATTTTTTCAAATCCTTTAAAAGAAACTTCTTTTTTGTAATGCAATGTTAATGATATTAAGTCAACATTTTGGAAAAAAGTTATGCCTTACCAATTAAATAATTATTTAAAAAGAACCAAAAAAAATTCTTAAACAAAAACTAGTCGAGATGTATTCACAATCGCACATACGTGCGTATCCTATTTTATATCGATGATCAAGCACTGGATAATCCCAACTAGGATCTTACTTGAAAATTTTAGTTTTTTACACCTTAGTTCGATCAGCGGTTTTGGTTTAAACTAAACATTGAAAGATGTTTGAAAACAAATCATATGACATGACTTGATGATGCCATTTGAAGATACCGCGGTTGTATGCGCTACAGCATAATCCAAATATGAATCGCTTTTTAAGCCAGTGAGTTTGGTTTTGTTACCGTAATAATGTAGTAGATGAGATTCGAAGGCCTTTTCATCTGCCAAATGAACTACGCTCGCTCCTTATGAGTGGACACGAAGTCCTCCTAGCAAGTTTTAATAGAAAAAATTATAACATATGCACATGGCTTGGTTTACAAAATTGAATTCTTCTAAAATTCATTTAGAATGAATAATGCTCG
Organism: Glossina pallidipes; assembly: GCA_000688715.1. Lineage (NCBI taxonomy): Eukaryota > Metazoa > Arthropoda > Insecta > Diptera > Glossinidae > Glossina > Glossina pallidipes. The sequence goes on along the minus strand of KK499786.1, from coordinate 292,811 downwards.
ACATGGTACGTAGTTAAAGGATTGAGTTCAAAGGGCTGTCTTGCCCGAAATACTAACTTTAATCCCTTGCCCAAATTCATTGTATATCAATTTGAAAGATGGAAATGATTTTTATCTTCAAGCAAAATGTGTTCATTACTACTACTAGTGAGCACCTATTCTTGCTTATGCTTTTTCTTTTTTTCTGTTCTATGACCTTATCTCTGCTCTGGCATGTCGACCCTTTATAAATTGTATGCCTTTCCTAATTTAAAATACATTTAATAAAATATTTTCCCTGCAAATAATTTGTTAAAAGAAGAAAAAAAAAAATTTATTATCTATTACTTGTGTATGTAACTTCCTCTCTCTCACTTGCCTCACTTGCCTGCATATATATATATATATATATATATATAGAAAACGTTAATAACATGAAAAAGAAAGCAAAAAAAAACATATGGTGTGGTTTTAGTTAAATAAATGACTCATTGTCTAATAATTGGAGAAGAATTTTATTAAATAATCTCTTCTTCCTTTACTAATAATTTCGCTTTTTTTGCTTTGCCCCCATATCATATACAATAGATACATAAAATCATTGGCTTTGTGCCGACTATTTTGCAAATTGTTATGCAAAATAATTTGGAGCAACCGGTGCGTCAAGCTGGAGCTGTTTATCTTAAAAATCTTATAACAAGCAGTTGGGCCGATCACGATGTTAAACCCGGTGAACCGATACGTTTTTCAATACATGAACAGGATCGCGCAATGATACGTGGCTCAATAGTGGATGCCATCGTACACGCCCCCGATTTAATAAAGTACTGTAACTACTCTAACAGTTACTCTTTTACTTTTTATATCCCAATGCTTTTCTATTTTATTAGGAATCAATTAGCGGTCTGCGTTAATCATATAATTAAAAATGACTTTCCCGGACGTTGGACTCAAGTAGTTGATAATATTAGTATTTATTTGCAAAACCCCGATGTAAACGCTTGGAGCGGTGCTCTATTAACGATGTATCAATTAATCAAGACTTACGAGTATAAACGTTCCGAGGAACGTGTACCTTTAAATGAGGCCATGAATTTATTATTGCCCATGTTATATCAATTAATGGTTACCCTTATGAATGATCAATCGGAGCAATCGGTGCTATTGCAAAAACAGATTTTGAAAATCTATTATGCCTTAACACAATACTCTTTGCCCCTGGATTTGATAACGAAAGAAATGTTCTCGCAATGGATGGAAATTTGCCGGCAAGTCGCCGATCGTACTTTACCCGATTGTTCCCATTTGGACGATGATGAGAAACCGGAATTTCCGTGGTGGAAAACCAAAAAGTGGGCTTTACATATCATGCTACGTATGTTCGAGCGGTAAGTAATTAATATTTATAGAAAATTTTATTATAAAGAACGAAGACGAAAAACTTCATTTATTCTTTACACAGCTATGGCAGTCCTCGTAGCGTTGTTAGTGAAAAGTATGAGAAATTCGCTGATTGGTATTTGCCGACATTCACACAAGGTGTTCTGGAAGTTATGCTAAAGATACTTGATCAATACCGTAACCGCATTTATGTTTCACCTCGGGTGCTCTCTGACGTTCTGGCTTATCTGAAAAATGCGTCAGTGTCTCTCATGTTCTATTTTATTTCAAAAGAAAAAAAAAAAAAAAAACGAAATCGGTTGATCTTTTCGTTTTTTTTTTTTTTGTTTTTTGTTTTTGTTGAAATTTTTTTTATTTTTACAGAATAAGTCATGCCTACTCGTGGAAATTAATAAAGCCTCATATGTTAGCTATTATACAAGACGTGATATTTCCTATCATGTCCTTTACCGATAGCGATCAAGAGTTGTGGGAAACTGATCCGCATGAATTCATACGTTTGAAATTTGGTATACACTTTGAAATTTAATTTTAAACTTACGTTAAACTTGGTCTTTTTTTTTTTTTTTTTTTTTTTTTCTTAACTTCGGCAGATATATTTGAAGACTATGCTACACCGGTACCAGCTGCCCAGTTATTGTTACATTCATGTTGTAAAAAACGTAAAGGCATTCTACCCAAAACAATGAATATAATAATGCAGGTAAAATTGTAATTGCAATTGTGTTAGACAGAAATATGATGCTCGTATTCATTTATCATTTTACGTAGATAATTACCTCACCGAACGCCGATAATAAACAGAAAGATGGTGCCTTGCATATGATTGGCACATTGGCTGATATACTATTAAAACGACGCATTTATCGTGATCAGGTAGAAACGATGCTTACTACGCATGTTTTTCCTGAATTTCGCAATCCGGCTGGTCATATGCGTGCACGGGCCTGTTGGGTATTACATTATTTCTGTGACATTAAATTGAATAATCCTCATGTTTTGGCCGAAATTATGCGTTTAACCACTTATTGCCTTTTGAATGATAATGAATTGCCGGTTAAGGTAGAGGCTGCAATTGGCTTACAAATGTTCCTAAGCTCTCAAAATGAGGCTGCCCCGTTTGTCGAAAATCAAATTAAGGAAATTACCAAAGAGCTCTTAACAATTATACGTGAAACGGAAAACGAAGATCTGACCAATGTATTGCAAAAAATTGTTTGTACATTTTCGGAACAATTACTGCCAGTAGCCATGGAAATCTGCCAACATTTAGCGACCACATTCAGTCAGGTATTAGAATCCGAGGACAGTGGAGATGAGAAAGCGATTACTGCTATGGGTTTACTGAACACTATCGAAACTTTACTAACTGTAATGGAAGATCATCCGGAGGTTTTAAACAATTTACATCCCATTGTTATAAATGTGGTGGGACATATATTTCAAAATAATATCACCGGTAAGTGAAATGCCATCATATATCAAATAATTATCTCAGATATTTTGCATAAATACATGCATCAATTAAATACAAAATATTATTGTAAGAAATATATTTATTTAGTAATAGCATATTTTAAAGCTAACGAAAGTTGACCCAAAACCACTATGCCAATGCATGACATTATTGCACTAATGAAAGAATACTTACTTATATACTTAATAGTATATGAATATTTTGTTATTGGATTGTTCGGAAAGTCATTACGCAAGATGCTAACCGACGAATAACAAATTGGTAAGATCGCTAAGAGGTTACCTTTATCGAATTCGTCCGTTTATAATAACAACATATATTTATCCAGTATAGAAAAATCGTCTTTCATTTTCACCCCAAAAGAAAAAAAAAAAAAAAGACTGAATGATTTTCCAAACAATCCAACCAACACCTAGCAATGAATCTTATTAAAGATTTCGTATATTAATTAATTGATTATTTAATTAAGATCCTTTTAAATTATTCTTTTCAATAGATTTCTATGAAGAAACTTTTTCATTGGTTTATGATTTAACTGCTAAATCAATATCAGCGGAGATGTGGCAAATGCTTGAGTTAATTTATCAGGTTTTCAAAAAGGATGGCATGGATTATTTTATTGATATCATGCCAGCTTTGCACAATTATGTTACCGTAGATACACCAGCATTCCTCTCGAATCCTAATCGTTTATTGGCAATGTTTGATATGTGCAAATCGGTAAGTAATTCAATAATCATTTCAAGTATAACAAATTTTATTGTTTTTTAATTTTATTTTCAAAAAAAAAGATGTTAACTAGCAATCCTGGTGAAGATCCCGAATGCCATGCAGCAAAGTTATTGGAAGTTATTATTTTGCAATGTAAGGGGCAAATCGATTCCGTTATACCAATGTTTGTTGAATTGGCTTTATCGCGTTTAACGCGTGAGGTGCAATCGTCTGAATTGCGTACCATGTGTTTACAGGTAAAATGACCGCTTGCTTGAATTTTAAACATTTTTTTAATATATATTTTTCCCCTTTTTGTTTTACTTTAAATCTATTTAAGGTGGTTATCGCTGCTTTGTATTATAATCCGCAGTTATTACTGTCCATTCTGGACAAGATGTCAGAGCCAAATAATGAACCTATAGCATCACATTTTATAAAACAATGGTTGCACGATGCTGATTGTTTCTTAGGGTAAGTTTTTCATTTTTAAGGCACAAAATGGAAAATACCTATCACTACCTGTAACCACCAACATCGATGAATAATAATCAAATTATATCGCGGCATCATCTACCGGTATTCTAGCCATCCAAGTACAACGTACAATTGTAACGATCGTTAGACCCAAAAGAAAAAAATTTTAGCTGATGAAGACTATTGCAATAACGCTTAAGGGCTTAGTGCCTTAAGTGTTAAGTGCTTCACAAAGTAATCTCGTTATTATTTATCAACGTTGACCACAGATAATTCATGCCATAAAATTGTTATCAACTAGTAATGAGCGTAACCTTATATTTACCTTTCTTTATATTGACATAGTATCCATGACCGCAAGCTATGCGTTTTAGGTTTGTGTACATTAATTTCTTTGGGTGAAGCTAAACCGGCTGTATTGAGTGAGGTATCTGGTAAAATTATCCCGTCTCTAATTTTGCTTTTTGATGGTTTAAAACGTGCCTACGAATCAAGAGCTCAGGAAGAAGAAGGCGAAGAGGAAGAGGAAGACGAGGAATGTGAAGGTAAATTCGTACAGTTTCTATATGCGGAAAAGTAATGATAACATTCTTTTTTCTATGTAGAAGCCTTGTCAAGTGATGAAGATGATATAAGAGAATTTTCCACGGGTTATTTGGAGCAAATTGCTGACTATAGTAAAACTAAAGCCGCCGAGGCTGGCTTTGATATGAAGGCTGAAATTAAAGACGAAGACGACGAGTCGGATGATGAAGAAGAAGAATCACTAGACGATCTAAATGAAACCGCCTTAGAGGCTTTCACCACACCTATCGATGACGAAGAGGCGGATAACGCCATCGATGAATATGTCACGTTCAAAGAAGTTATAACAGGTTTGATATAAAGTTATAACATTCTTTTCCAACGCCAATGATGCCACGCTTTTGTCTTATGACTTGTCTTATGTCTTTTGGGGCTTTACTCCTTTTGTTCTTTCTTTTGTGAGATCGAGAAAAATTCATCAAATTCGTTAAAGTGTGTACGTACGTTTTTGATTAATATAAGACTCCGAGTCGATTTCGAAATATCCATTTGTCCGTCCTGCTGTGGTTATAACGCTCACAGTTGCGATTATTGTGATAAAAAGCTTCAACGATGTATTGATAGATGAAAATCAGTATAGAATATTAATGGACAGAAACTACAGCTACTTACAGCGGAGAAGACAGATTTGTCTTAAACTTGGAACACATATCTACAAAAGTCATCTAAAGGTCTGCAAATAACAAAATAATTTCTACCTATATATGAGTCTGTGACAGTCAGTCTGCAAATTGAAACTTACAACAACTTGCATGAACTGAGATAGAAACCTGAAATCTGCAATAGAGATTCTTAGCTTAAGAAATCATTCTGGAAGCATATTTCTGCACTGTAAGGTGGTGTGGCGGGCATCGTAGGTTTTGTCTAAGGCGAAAAAAAACCTCTAAAGTTTTTTTTTTAACGTTTTCAGCGCTTTCAAATCAAGATCAAGCATGGTACGCTGTATTAACTTCTGCTTTGACATCGGAACAAGCAAAATCATTGCAAGAGGTTGTTGTAACCGCTGATCAACGTAAAGCAGCCAAAGAATCAAAATTAATAGAGAAACGTGGTGGTTTTGCATTTACCCAACAAACGGTGCCCACTTCTTTTAAATTTGGTTCGTAATGGTCACCTATGCCACCACCATCGTGAAAGCAACAGTTTTTTGAGAAAAGCATTTCCTTCCAATATCATGTATAACAATCTTAAAAAAGAAAAAAAGAAAACAAAAACAAAATCAACTACGACACAACACAAATACTTTGGTAGCATGTTAAAGCCACACAAACACATAATACACATTTACATACCCTCGCCTGTCAATAGTTGAAAATTGGGAGGAGGGGGGGCAAATAATTGTTTATTATTATTCTGCTTGATAATTATTTATTATGTAATGTTTTTGCGTTCAGATTTTTTTTTTTTTTTATATTTTAATTTGTATAAATAACTCTTCCCACCTCTCAGTCCGGTCTGGATTCGTTTTCCGCTTACGAAGGTGCATGAAATCAGTTAATTGGTTTCGAAAAATAGAGGAATTTTTTTTGTTTACCCGACAAATCTCATCAAATGGGATCGTTTTAGGAAGAGCATTTTAACAAAAAAAAGTTTCGATTTTTTTTTTCTCTCTAAAGGAGAAAAAGTTTAAAATATGAACAAATTCTATATAAAGACAGCACATTAAGCAACAACTACAATAACCACAAAACAATATTAATAACAACAACAGATGTACATTTTTTATATAAATTTTAAAAAAGAAAAACGAAAAATCGGGAAAATTCAGTAAACATTTTTATTACGTTTGTATTAAACACAAAATAAGAAGAAACGAAAGAAGAAAAAAATAAATATTTAATTAATAACAAGAGGAATTTTAAAGCGGATTCGTATTCTAAGTGAACAACTTTTAATACCAAAATCCAATACAATTTCAAACGTTCCGCCCTTGTCCGCATTGTCTCCGAAGTAAATCAATTAATGTCCGTTTTTAGCAGTTACCGAATAAAAGCGAAGTGTACGAATTTCGCAATTTTTCTATGCGCTAAGGAAATGTGACAATGAACTCCAGGAAATGTATACAAATCTTTTGTATATTATTGACGTATTCACTCTTACATATCAGTTTAAGGAGTTCGGACACAGTCGTATGACAATATGGGGATGACTGCGGGACCATCTAATTGAATAAGCATTGAAGATTGAAGCTGTCAACATTTACTCCATCTAGCCTCTCCACGGAAAGTGGCGATTCAATGTTCGCATATTTGTTTGAAATAATCCTTGGATTTTTTGTTTTATACTCTGCAGTTTGTGCGGATGTGGATGTAACGCCGCAAAGGCGTTTATAATAAGTCCACTGTTTGTTATACCGATGGATTTAGAATCATATTCTGAATTACATTGTGATACGTCGAAGTGTTTTCATCTAAAGACAAGCGCTATTGCATGTGGTGTAGAGTGGATCACTGTTAACGACCATTCCCGTTTAAAGGTCTTCCCAACGGGCCTTTGACTGAAAATGCTATTTAAAATTTGAAAAAAAATTCGACATTGTGGAACATTTTGCGTTGAATGAGAGTATAATCTATCCTAAAGGCTGCATCGCTTAGTCGTTAGCTCAGATGAGGACAGGAGCAAAAGGAGTGACTGTTGAAAGTTTCGATCTCGTCCACTTCTAAATCGATTATCATCTTCTAAACCATTAAGCATAAGAGTACATATTTCTATTTTCATATCGTTATGCGATTCCTACTCTTCAAACTTCTTAAATTCTATTGGCCCACTAACTTGCAGCATCATACAGAACTTTCGATTATATGAATTGCGATTATTGTCCACCTCGAAGCTGTTGTACGTAAAGCTTTATAATTTATTGGCTACGGAAATTATTAAATTATTTGATTTCATTTATCCCAACGTTGCGGACACTATCCAATTTTAAGGCGTTAAAAAGAGTCCTTTTTTTATATTTACATTTATCAAGGTCACGATTCTAAGACCGTGTATTGATAATGCAACAACACACATAAAGAGACCTGCAACCATCTACCAATCACTGTTTTCATTAAGTATGGTGGGCCATGGCGAGTCGCCTACAAATTTTTCCATTTTCTTTAAGTAATCGTTACTTTGGATTCACTTTTGCGAGGTTAGCTGGGGCAAGAACACACCAGCCAGGTGGCATAATAGCTAAGTAAGTTTCCCATCCACGCTGTCCATATAGTTCATAGACGGATTATTTTCAGAAAACAGCATTTAAATTTTCAGGTAATTTTACATTTTGTTTTATGGAATAGTTAATTCCGTTACCAGCAACATAAACAGCCTTACTCCGACAAAATTAATGTTTGATTATTATAGTTATTGTCACTTTGCATCACATTTCGCATTCTGAACCAAAACTGACAGGAAAACTCTCCAATAACAATTTTGTACTAAGACAGGTTTGTTAGTTTATGAAAATCACAAATTTAAGTGTCAAAGAAAAGAAAACGTACCGGTTTGCAAATAAACAAAAATTTTTTTCAAAATAGAAAACATTTTTATATTATTAAATTTTATAATTATTTTATAATTTTAATATAACAATTAATATAATATTTTTGGTGTATATAGATCGTAAAAGAGGTTACCACAGATGCCCCCAGGAGCAATTGAATTATTAGTTGGCACGGAAATAAAGAAAAATAAAATAAATCTGGCAAATCTATAGCAAATAAAATATTTATGTGAGAAATTGGCTGCAAAGTTAATTGGCGTGATTGGACCTACTAGAAATGCGTAGAAACGGAAAGAAGTATGCGTAAGTAAATATATGAAAAAGTATTTATTTAAAATTATGTTAATTTTATTTTCAGTCTTTAGATCATTGGAAAAATCAACTAAGATGCTCGAGAGGGCTCGTTTGTGTTCAAAATTTTTTTTTATAGATGTTGAAATATTTTTATCTCTTTAAATGAAGGGTTTGGAACTATTTTATTATGAAATATTTTATTTTATATACATTGCAACATGGTTATATAACTTGTTCTAGTTCTTTTTCTTTCTCTTTGGATGTTGATTCGGTTGGTGCTGTTGGTGGTTCCAGCAATCTAATGAAATTGATTAATAAATGCCTTAACAAAGAAAAAAAATTTTTTTTAAACTCCTACCTTTGTTGATTTTTCACAAAATCACATAAAAATAGTGTATTTGTTTTTTCTTCCATTTATTATACGCGTTCCTTTTATAACTTCTTTAAATCGTTAAAAAGGTTGTCTTTAAATTGTTGCACTACTACGCTCTGTTATTGTAATATCAACGACGTGTTGAAAAATAGATCACAAATCACGTCATGTGTTTGTAGTCTCCACGATATCCTTAAACGGCGAAATAGCGAAAAAGCATAAAAACAAGAACAGCTGTTCAGCTGTTTAGCAGAAGCATATGATTTGTGATCTTTCAGTAATAGTACGCAGAATAAGGCTGACGTTATCGGTTGGATATAAGGCTTCAAACCATGTTTCCAGATGGTTTATGAGAGCATATTATGATGCCATATCTGTTTCCAATTAAAATTTCAGCAGTTGTATGACGTAACACTGCAAGAAATCCTACAAAATATTTACACATTCGACTAGAATGAAATTCCGAGCCCCCCACCGGACAAATCCCAGCAGAGGTTGAATTCTATACATGTAACATATGCAACTTTTAGGTCAACTAACATTAGCTTTACATTACGTACGTCCAGTCACAATTCCTGATCAAAAATAAAGAAATTAATTCGATAAAAAATCACATATTTTTTGTTCAACTTTCAACATTTACAACACGCAGACACATGAAAATAACAGATAATATAATTAAATGCAAAAAAAAAAAAGAAAAACCAAATATAATAAAAGCATTTCATGTTTAATACACAATTTCCGATTGTTCGCAACTTGATTAAATAAACTCGAAACCTTCATATTTGTATTCACCAACGACTTGTTGCTCAGCTAACAAAATTTTACCATTAATATCAAAAGCTGTAATGAATGTCATAGTTTTGCCATTTAACTCATGAGAACGTAACGCAACTATGATGCGATCATCGGTAGAGGGTATAAATTTGAAACTGGACACACCATGAGTTGGTTGCGTATTACTGGCGTCCAATGGAACGGTTTCGATTCTGTTAAAATTATCATCGGCTGTTATAAGTAAGTTGCAGCCCATATATTCGTCACGTGTTTCGTTGTATCTAAAAGGCATGCGTAAATATGGAAGATTTTAATTCAAACTTATAATCTGTTATCAGATTTTAAAATACCGCTCTTTTGAACATCGCCTTGGGAGGAAAAACCATTTTTTATGCACTGATGACCATACACCACTTTCATGTATCATATAACCTGGCCAAATGATGTCAGCTGCTACTTGACGTAATCGTTTATAATTATGAGACCAGTCTACTGACAAAACCGTGCCGGCGGGCGTAACGGTCTTAACATACATTGGATTGTCGTTTTCATATTCACCACCACCGGTAGTCCATTCTTTTCCCATTGAACCCACAAACAAAACTCGATCTTTGACGGTAGCCCATTCCGATTTGAAACCTTTCGTATTGTGACCATTACCATCCAGCAATATAATCCACGGCGTAGCCTTATCATTACTCAGTTCGTATATTAAACCAGTACGATCGTCAAATGTTAGCAGTCTACCATTAAATGTCACCAATTCAGATAGTTCCATTCCGCGCTCTTTTAATGAAAAGCAAGATTCCAATATTTTGGGTTCACCAGAATCCCATGTGATTTTGATATCGTCCTTGCCGCTACTATAGGTTAAATAGCCTTTTTTGAGATAGCTACGCCAAACAGCATTAGTACTGGCGCTTGCCACCTTAGCATTGGTATCCAAATCAGCTACCATAGCAATACGAAAGTTTAACACTCCCGGCCGGACATTTATTGGTGGCGTCAAAGGGTATGTGCTATTATAGGAACTGAATTCCTCGACAACAATAGTGTTACCAGTGTCAATGCCTCCACTACTCCGATGGTTGCTAGTCGAGCTGGCATAATTTTTTAACCAAGCCGCATCCGACGAGGATGATGAACTAAGACGCATATAATAAAACAATATGAATAAAGTAAAAACGCCGACCAGTATCAATGCAATGTGATAATTGAAACGTACGGTGCGGTTGCCAATACGATATGTGGGTGGAGTGCGCAATGCCGAACGCCAATCACGACTACTATACATTACGTTGCGCGATTGTAAAGTCTTCATTGTTTGTCCACTTCTATGATGTTGAAGCTCTCGTTATGAGTACTGTTGACGAATGTTGGCGCTGGAAGTGAAGGCAAGTGCTGGCGTGGCGCTATTTCTATTACTAGAGAGCGGACCTTCGTCAATTGCATCGCATTTTCGAAGAGAGGAAGTATATATTAAATATAGTGCTGTTGTATAAAGTGCTTTGTTGCTTTAGAAAATAATACTTTCTGCATTTAATTAAATAAATTCTGTTCACTAGTTTTGCATAGTTGATCTATTTCGATATCATCTTAACTTTTTTTTTTTGTTGAGATCTACTAATTACGAGAAAATATTAATACGATTATAAAACTTCGTGTTTGATAAAAGAAGCTTTGTCACAATGATCAGCTGTTTGGTAAAAAACAATATAAAAGAAAAGCTATTGATAGCGGTTAAAAAAAAAATCAACTGCATAATAATGTTTACATATACGACATTTACATATAATTCGCGATTCAGAAAGTTGGTTTGAACAATTCTTCTAGGACATATATGCCACAAATTTATTGGCTTGGCCCATCTTATTTATTTAAGATATTATTTAATATATTATAGCAATAGCAAACAAAAAAGAAAGAATGGAAAAATTAAGAAGTCGTACACATATTTTGTGCTTGATTTTTTGTAAATATTCGCCAAGAGATCGTAACAAATTCGAATCGATGAAAAAATCTAAAAAAATTGTTTTGCATTGCAACTACAACAAATAGTATTTTTGCTGAATTTGCTGAAAAAAAAACAATGGATAATTTTTCATTTTGGAAAACGTTATTCGTAATAAAAGCTGCGGTGATTAGGACCCTCGACTAAGTTAGTGTATGAGCTTGAATAAAAGGTAAAAAAAAGAGGAACGCCAGCATCGGTCCAGCGAACAATTCATTTCATTCAACCTACAACATTACACATCCCAAATTTTATCGTTTGTTTGTTTATAAATTATATAAATTTTTTGGATCTGTCAATTTACACAATCTGCGAAATGTGATTTGAACACAAGCCCCTATGATCGTGCTTAAGAACGGAGATCTAAAAATCTACAAAGCTAGAGCTTACGCCCGTAATAGAAAAAAAAGGACAAAAATTAAACTAAAATAAATCGCTATCTATCGCTATACGGAAACATTTTCTTTTCGCTTCATTAATTATTTATGTATATTTAACTTCCAAAAAATCATTTTTCAAAGAAACTACGCTTTACTAATTTTCCGCTTCATAAACTTTTATCTAAACATACGCTAGCCATATAAATTTAATAACGCACGTAATCTATACGTCAACTTGTTGCGCGGCGCGTAGAACGCGTAACGCAAGCATTGCGTTTTCCGCTTTAGCCGCCAACAACACTTGTTTAACATCAAAACAAAGCAATATTTGAACTTATATTCGGTTGTCTTTTTTTTCAAATGTCATAAATTATTAATAAATAATAAAAGAAATTTTTTGTGATTAACTACGCCACTTGAAAGAGAAAAATTCTATTTGTTAAAGAATAAAACATAATTTTATGACTCAACAGCTTTGGGCCTTATCAATAAACATCTGTTTGTTTCAATTCCATTATATCATTGAAATCAAATTGAATATAAGAAAAATCGACCGCAGAATATAAAAGGCAATTGGCAGGTCGGCGTATTTAAAACGAAAATGTCTGCGCTCTTTGTGAATATATTACGGCAGGCTTTGAAAACGTTTGATCGTACAAATCAAGCAACATTCGTTAGTAATTTTAATTTGTTGAAGCAACTGACAGATCAACTGACGTATCGTGATATACATCTAAATCGCGAAGAGCTACTTAACGATGAGAAATATGAAAAACCGGAAAATGCTCCATGCACATTCATGCACATTTTTGAGAATGATACCGTCTCTATGAGTGTATTCGTTATGCGAGGTAATTACACAATGCCACTGCACGATCATCCTTGCATGCATGGTATACTTAAGGTACTACATGGCCAATTGGAGATACAATCCTACACGCAGAGACTGAAAGATAATGAGACAGTTCTTTATCAACCGGATGCAAAAGAAGTACAAGTGCAAAAAGAAGAGGCCCGTTTAGTTGATACACAAATGGAATGCGTTGTGTTAACGCCTCGAATGCGTAATTATCACGAAATAACGGCTGTAGATGGGGTAGCAGCGTTCTTTGACATTTTAGCTCCACCATACGATGCCAATATACCAGATTATGGTCCAAGAAAATGTAATTTTTATCAAACATGCGATTTAACAAAAAAAGGATGTTCAACAACGCCCGGTGAAACGGAAGACGGGGAAGTTGTCTATCTGGAACGTATATCCACGCCAGTAACATACTATTGTGATACCAAGGAGGCCGATGAAGCAGTGTTCCTTTGTTGCCAAGAAGCTTACAGTTTACCTAGTTTAGAAGACAATGGCAAGAAAGGGGAAGAAAACCAGAAACTCCTATAAATTGAATAAAATCGATTCTTAATTGTATATATTTCAACCAATGCAATGTAATGCAATACAGAAAAGCCGACGTGAGTTCTTAAAAATGTATGTCATTGTTTGATTTGTATTTATGTATGTATGTATGTTTGTATGTGTATATACTGATTGATTGAATTGATAGCTGACCAGTAATTAAGAATTAAATTATTAAACCAATAGTAAAAGTTTTTATCAATTTAAAGAGTTTCACAGACTTGATGTATCCCCGCATATACACGAATAAAAATAGGAATAATAAAAATTTCATTTATTGTAAAGAAGTTAGTAATAAATAGTAAGGAAAATGTCTTTCATTTTACTATCATCGGAAATAACATATTTACTCGCCTGCCTGTTTTTTCACATGATTAAGCGTATTGTCGATTCATCATCCAAGTGTTGAAATAAATGAACACAAGTGGTTTCGCCTTGATAATGTCTGAACTTTTTAATCACCATTAATTAGTTTTTAGTTAAAATCACATAAACAACTATTCGTCCGTATTTGTTTAAAAATATACATTCGTGATAAACACAATTTATTAGCTAAAAGTTTTAAACGTTTTTTTTTCCTTTTGTTTTATGCCAAAGTACAAAATCTTAAATACCAAAGAAAAACACAAATTATTTACCTTACGTGTTGAGAGCACAATTTTCATCTTCATCATCGGTTTTGCTTTGGTAAATATCCTGATTACGTCTTCTAAATTTTTTTAATGGGGGTTTTGGGGAATCGATATGCAATGTTGGTAGTTCCTGTGGAGTAATCCCGCAATTATGAGTATCAGCTTCCTGCTCAACCTTGTCGTCACTGTCACTTGATAATTCATCGGCTTTTGTGATAGCGTTGCTCTCTATTGCTTTGGGTTTAGGTAAATTTAAACCTATTGACGAACTACCGACACTTCTACGTTTTAAAGGGCTTACCATTGAGGCATTAGACGTATTCAAACTTGATAGCTCGTCAGCTATTGAACTGGAATCGTTAAGATTTGATTCGAATGTTCCATCCAAAGTGCTTGAATGGCTTAGTTCATGGCCTCCAATCAGCATAGCCAAGGTTAAGGGATCATCAATACCTAGGGTATCACAGAATTGCAGCGATTGCGGATTAATTTGAGATTTCGGCTGCACATGTTGACTGGTTTTAAAATTCCTTTTAGGATCATAAGGTTCGACGGTACGACAAAAGTTTTCTGGTATTTTTAAGACATTTTCAAATTTCTTAAGCACTTCTGACATTTCTTCATCGGTGGGTGTAAAATTATAACGTTCTCCCGTATTCCCTTTTTCATTGGGCAAATAATAATAGCTATTGCGTGTATTTGTTAAATGATTTGTTAAATATAATATCGTTAACCACTCAAGATCATATTCAAAATGTAATTGAACCTCATCGTCAGTATGATTTTCAGATTCAATATCTATTATTTGTAAAAATCGTCGACGTGGCAAACATTTATCCAAGGCTAAAAATTTCGTGCAACGTCCTTCAGCTCGTTCGGACTTCTCCTCTTCGCCAGCCGAGATATTTAACTTTTTCATATGTGTTACCAGCGCGGCAAATTTGCAATGCATGTGCGCTGCAAACCAATATGACGGCTGCAATATGTTTAATAAATTTTCATAGGGTGGACTTCCCAATTGTCCATTTTCCATATCTTCCCGTAAGTAAGGTTTAAAACGAGCTAAATTCTCTTGATTACCATGTTTGTAAATGCCGCGTGGCCAATCATGAGACATAATTATATCCACATTACCCGATAATTGCTTTAAACGAAACACCTCAAGTTGACGAACGTGATACACCGAGCGTTTAGTACTTTCCGTATATGGTGAGAATTCGAAACGTCCTTTCAAATAATCGTGACTGTTGTAAATACCCGATATGCCGGCTAGACGTATTCCATTTACTCGCACTACACCGGCGTAGCCCAAATAGTAAATTTTAGGGGCTACCCAACCACCATATGGTAATTCTTGCAAATAATTTGATGCCTCATGATTGCCGCCAATAAATATGGTCAGCATTGGTGCCTGCAACTCACCTCTGTAATATCTAAAATACAAATTTAAATAATGCTATGAAAATCTTATATATGATATTATTTCTACTTACTTGTAAAATGAACAAATATCTTGATACTTTTTTGGCGCCGCCATTGTTTCTAAATCTTCCAAATTGCGTGTAGATTGAAAATCCCCACAGCAAAGTAGTAGATCAACTTTGATATTTTCTTTCTGCTCAATTTCTTTTATGGTTTCATAGATTTTCTCCAATTCACCATGAGCACAACCCTCAATAGCGATTTTCATATTTAAAAAGTTTTTTGACTTTTAAAATTCTTCAAATATATTATTGCATTAAACAAATATCTCCAGCACAATTATTATTCTCTTTTTCTTCTTTTTCACATCTTTCCTAACAACGCTACGCAAAACAAATACACACAACAGGGTGTTTGCAAAGATATTATTTATTTCAATTTTTCACGCTGTTTTATAATATATTAAGAATATATTTAAAGCATAACAATTTATATCCGTTTAGTTATGTTATCTTGTAAGTGTAAGCAATGCGATTTCTATTGATATTAGCTTTTGAGCGTTTAAAGTTCTCTTGCTTTTGCTATAATCCATTACGAAATCTTTTAACCTCGTAGAATTGCAAAACCTCTTCACATTTAATAAATTTTGTACGTCTTATATTCTGCGAGAGCAATACGTATTTCAATTTTGTTTCAAATCACCGTTTCTAAATTATACGAGACTGCTGGTCCTGCATTAATTCAAAAAAAAAAAAAAAAGACGCTTTTACATGAAGTTTTATATTTTCCAAATTACTACATTTCACCAACTTTGCATTTAAAACAATTTAACATTTCGCCCTAAAAAATGCCTTTTGTAGATTTTTATTCTTTATATCTGACACATCACAATAAAAAAGCCTCTTCTGTTTTTATTTAATAAGGTCTTATTTTCGACTGTGTAGCATGTGTTAGAATCCACGTTTTGTATTCACGTTTCTTCATAGACATTTGTTTATGGCGTGGATGAGTTGGGCATATGTTGTATAATCTCTGTTGTCGCATTACGAAATAACAGTCCTTGCAACGCCGTTTAACGCGACCCTTCACCTTAAACCCGGCTACATGATTTAGTAATGTTGTAACAGGCATTAAAAGACGTTGCATTTTCCCCAAAACTGGTATTTGCGGGTTGGTGGACTGTGCAGTGGTGGGTATGGATGCAAAGTAGGATGCCGGCCTGGGCTGTAAAAGACTAGCCATGCCATGAAATTTCCTATTGGCTGTGGGTACATTTTCAATCAACCGCTTGACAGTGCCTTTTATTAGGTTGGTGCAAATCGTCTGTGCTAAAGACATCTATGATTTAATTATAAATATATGAACTTAATAAAGCACAATACTCAATTTATTTTTTTCTTTTAATATTTTGGGTTACGGTGTTATTAATTATAAATAGGCTTTGATACCAGCTGTCTTATCCTGCGTTGTATTTTGTCGTAATGCAACAGAATGTCTTGAATAACGTTATATTAACAGTACTCATAAGTAAATAATTCTTTGCAAAGAATTTGTTTTACTGTTATTGCTGTACTAATCGCTGAAAAAGAAAAAATGTTCTTTGGCCATTCTCGATAAAACAGTCTATGCAGAAAATATCCGAAAAGGTCTTTTTTTTTTTACAAGCTTGTAGTAAAATGACGGTATCCGTACTCATGAAATTTATCCTGGCTTACGTGAAATTACAACGCAGATTAATAAGGGACAGAAGATAGATATATATATTGCGTTTATGTGTACACGTATGCTTACACACATTTTGTAATCCATTTTTCTTACTAGATTACGTACGCGTATTTTTTGTATTAATGCGATGTTATTGAATTTAATCCATTATCGTATAGTTGAAATCCTTTTAATTCTTTTTTATTTATTACAAAAATTAAGCGCATTTGTATTCTATTCTATTCTGTATAAAGCATATGAAAATTGGTGCCCTCATATGCTGAGTAATACATTTATTCTTTTACTATATATCCTTTGACGCACCGATGTTAAATTTACACCAAAAGTTTAATAAACAATTGTATCTAAATAATAAAGAAAAATTCACCGTTAAATTTTTATTTTCTCATGACGTTATTTCTGAAAAAGATAATTTTGAGTACTGACAGAAGAAATACCGATTAAAATAGTTACGTTATTAAGGAGGCAAAGAATTAAGCTCTCTGTTATTACATACATACCGAAATATCGCCCAAGTTTGGAAATGGGAAAAATTTTGGGATGTTCATCAAATTTTAATTAAAAAAGGAATTTTAATTATGAAAATAATGAAAAGAATATTTGTCAGTATTTTTGCAATTTTAACATTCACTGATATTGCCAGGAAAAATAATTCCCGCAAACGAATGTAACTTTTTCTATAATCATGCAAACGCTTTGATAAGTAAAACGATATATCATCATGTAAATGCAAAAAGTAATGATGACGAATAAAAGTCTAGTATTTAGTAATAGAAGAACGGTTCATATAAATAATCCTTTAGTCGCGAACAGTACAATGGTTACGGTGATGGTGATTCATTACTTTTTAAATTCTTTATTTCTGTTTGTGTCAGAAATTTTACAAACGATATTTCATGAAAAAAATTAAAAAAAATTTAATATTTTCACATACTGCTTACATACTTTTTTATGGGATGAGAATGAATAAACAAACGATTAATTCAATCGATATTAATAATATTTTCGCTACCGTGATTTGATTGTGGCTCAGCGACACGAATGCGTTTAATTTTGGTTGGACCGAGTTCCTCGTCGGAGTCAAGTATTTCGGTGACGTCATCGTCAATAATATCTACGACTGCAGTTTTACGTGTGACCGCTGGTATGGGTTCATCTGGGCTAGATAATGTTATGCGCAACATATTTGTGTTTTTAGTTACCATTTCCGTTTCTGAAGTTTGTACACATACACCCTCAGTCCGACCCTTAACGCATTCATCTTCTTCCTCGACTATGCATAAATCATCATCATCGCTAAATTCGATGGTTTGATTTAAACGAGTTTTTTTTGACGTAGAAGGACCGTCGGCTATGCTTTCTTTTTTATTCGGTACAGTTTCCTCTTTTGGCTTAAGTTGATCTTTATCAGCTACAACTTCAAATAGGGGGCATTCACGTTCGGCATCAGTATGTATAATGATTATGTTAAGTTCGTAGTTCTGGAAAAAATCATCACATTTCAAAATAACGCCGTCAACGATGTCCAATTCATTCAAAAATTTCTCTTCATTGCATTCGGTTTCCGCTTCTTCCGACGAAATGACAACTACACCTTTGCTGTCGATAAGTACGTCAGGATTAATCATATTGAGTGTTTTTTTGAGAACCTCATCGCGCAATTCTTTAATACGCATGCGTTTAGTGTCGACGCGTAAATGAATAGCTGGGTCAGCGGCACAAACGTAGCAATTAGGATTTGGAGCCAAAAGAGTCTTCTCAGGTACGAGCAATTGCTGTCGGGGATTTTGACGCAAACGCATATACACCGATTTGCATTTATTAAAATCTTTTTGTAAAATTTTAATTGTTTGAAGGACTACAATACCAGCTGTAATCGCATTTGTGGTAGCTATGGCAGGAATTATGTTTCCAGCCATTGATTTCACTTCAAAGCGTGATTTACGCGCAATTTCAAAAATATAAGCGCGTACATTTGCACAAGCAGCGACAAAATCCATGGCTGGTTGGTCGTCTTTATCCCAAACCAAAAAGTCACCCTCCACTAAGTTTTCCACATTAGTACGCAAGTTCTTAAGACAATCCTCGAAAACTGAGGCACATTCAGCCAATGACCATATTTTATGATACTGACGCATAAATTGGTGGTCGCAATTCGCTTTATCTTGTCTTAATAACACATTATTCCATTGAATGGGTCTTGGCGGTTTACGGGTCTTCCAAAGATTCGACATAGATAACAAATATTTGATATCGTCGTTAAAAAATTTGTTAAATAAGGTTTCGGGATCATAATTATTATCTCTGGCCCACTGCCTTGTATTAACACGCATTACATTACCCGCTTGGGATATATCATCACCGATTGCTTGCCCATCTTCACCATCATTATGCGAATTTGCTGATTCACTCTGAGCTTCGGGATCAGCTACATCAGGTGAAATATCCTCATCGTCAACAGTTTCGCCAAAAAGTTGACTAAAATTTAAATTATTAATGAATTAATAAACGATTTAAAAAAAGCTCACTTTTCTATTTTCTTACTTAAAGAGATGTTTAGCCCATACTATGCAATGAATTGGTTCAGATGGAGTATTGCGTATAGTGCAGCCAGGGAAACTTTTTTGAGTTGCTTTCGGTGTACACTCGTAGCATTGTGTTAAACCTTTTTTAATCATTTCTACTTGGCCATTATAACCGGCTGTACCACTCTCAATCAAGGGCACCTGTGCATTTAAACACATACGATTTACGTGATTACGGGCTGCTCTATTATCTAAAGCATTAAGCACTACATCAAAATTTTGAAAGAAATTCACGCCGTAATCCGTCCTAAAATATAAATATATTTCAAATATTTTTAACTTTATTTTTTTTTTTAATTTCATGTATCGTACCCTATAATGCTGTCGTGATAGGCTTTGATTTTCACATCCGGATTAAATTGTAAAGCACTTTCACGTGCTACATGAGCTTTTGATTTGCCGACGTGCTCACGATGAAATAAAAACTGGCGATTCAAATTACTTAAATCGATTGTATCCAAATCAATCTAAGTGTATATAAAAAAGTATGATCACAAATCTAAATGGTTTCGAATAGCTACTCACAATCTCAATATATGGAAATCCGGAAAGAACCAAATTCTTTAATATTTCGCAACCTATACCACCTGCGCCCACTATCAATAATTTAGAACTTTTAATCTTTTCTTGCAAAGTTGTGGGAAAGACACCATTTATGGATGCAGCCATCTTAATGTTACTCTCTTGTTGATCTTATGGTTAAGTAATTCTTAAATGAAACTTATAAAAATCGGTGTGCGCAAATTATAGGCAGACAAAAAATAAAAGACGCCACCGGTTCAGAGTTGCTACTACTTTTGAATCTAATTTTTCGCAAATCTATGACCAAACAGTGTTGCCAACTTTTTTCGAGTTAACAATGCGAAATTCTCATTTAGATATAATAAGGCCTTGAAAGATTTCAATGACAGCAATTGGATAAACGATAATAACATTGTTAACTTCTATGCTCGGATGCGATACTGCTATTGATTACAATGTGCTAACAAATGTTTCCGCAAGTGTCTATTAGTCCGTTCTCATTAAGCAAAATTGCGATAATTCTTCTTCTTTAATTGCTGAGATTTGTTTAGAACCAAAGGTCGAAAGTTAAATATGCGAGAGTTAAATGTGCAACTCTTCAAAAACTCGGATTATCGCAAAAATTATGCACAAACATTTTGGGATTGTTTAAAAATGGCTGCTTCAGTACTTCAGTACTGTGCTGCAAAATTGGAAAGTTACTATAAAAGGTTGATCCTTCACATTTGTATTAATTGATGGTATAGTTTAGACCGTAATACAGTTTTCGTTATAAGATACTACAATTTTTAAGCCATCTATTCATATGTATATTTTTCCTAATTTTTTCATTGTTGCAACATTTGCAATCGAATAACTTTCACAATATGTTGATATAATTCATGCAAGTTTCCGTTTCTGGATTGTATTTGATCATAACTCATGTAAGTTGTCGTTTCTGGATTGTATTTTTATTGTAATTGAGTTTTACTTTATTAAAAACAGTAGTTTAGACATGAAAACGCTAAGTTGGCATTATTTAAATACTATATGCTGGTGTGTTTATCGGTACAATTCTGTAAAAATAGTTCGTATGTCTGGCAGACTGCCGTGAAGATTGGAAAATAATTCAATTATAATCAAATAGAAAGAAAAAAAGAAAGAAAAATCAATTGCTTTTCAAATAAATTAATTTGAATCTATTGGAGAAAGATATTGGAAAATAAGCACGGAAAATTATATTTAATAAATTAATTGCAAAAATTTAGCTGTAAACAACCACCGATGCATAAAGTCTGAGGCGGCGCATAAGATGAAAAATTTCTAAAGCAAAACAGTTGTACACAAATTGGAGATAAAAGGAAAATCGTTCTCCTTTTAAGTATCTACAGAATTGAAAATAATATTGGAGTTTCCAACAGCGATTTGCGAAAAACATTAAATTTTTTTTTTTTTTATTATTATTAATATAACAAAACAATGGCTGAGATTCGACGTCGAAAACAAGAAGCTGGAGGAGATGAAGATGCGGCATATATGGGTACGTCTATGTCACCTTCCATAACTGAAGCTGAAAAACGAAATTCATCAGCGGCTGATTCCTCAGATCACGTAAGTCTATTTATTCAATTAGTTTTTTTTATTGAAAAGAGTGCAACACAATAATAATGGAATTTGTATAAATGCATATAATGGAATTTACAAAAAATTCAATGTACATGTATGCTCAAATCACAGATATATATATGCTTATATCTAAATTTCTGTTTCATTTGAATAATTTTAACCATGAGAAGAATGTTTGTAGCTTATTTTCAATTAATACTATTTAAATGAAAAAAAAAAAGAAGCAAGCTTGTATGTATGCATACATTTACATACATATATATACATGTTCACTTGTTCCATAGTCCATCAGCGTGTCTATTATTGTAATTTGTATAAAGATATATAAACAAAACGCGAGATATATTTGAATATGAAAGAAAGAAGAAAACAAAATGAGGAAAAAAGGAAATTCACAACGCATAACTAACAAATCCAATTAGCTGAGCAGTTATTCAAAACCAATTGCTACATTACTGAACCAATAAAGACGTTCATATGTATGCATAGATAAATATGGTAAGAAAATATATTTAATATATATGCTTGGCATAAGGAAAACTTTC
>KK499786.1:186524-270382 GCA_000688715.1 Glossina pallidipes | reverse complement strand
CCACCTTTGGATAGTTTATATACCTAACATCTACTTTAGCTATTAGTTGTTTGGAATTTAAGAAAATTTTATGATTATTGACTTTTCTTTCAATTGATTGGATAATATTTCATGATTTCTAATTTTTTTCATTCCCTTTCCTAAGATGACTAAGGTTTACTGCTTAACAACTTAACAACTCTCCTAATTCGTACTACTACTTGAAGAATCTATATTATCCGCTAGCATTCTTTACAAGAAAGAATATGTATTCGACTTGAAAAGAATTTATTAATATCCGTGATTAGGTTATGCGTGACCTTTGATTGGAAAGCAAAATTAAATTCCTCTCACTCGATATATGGATCGTATACCATATATCGTATATATTTTGATAGCATATTTTAAGCTAAACAAATTTAAATATTTCTTAATTTTTTATACAATATGTGGTATTTCGTTAATTATGAACGATTCGGCTGACTTTCAATAGAAGTGTTTTATAAGAAAAAAAAAAAAAAATAATCAAGAATCGACTAGACTATAAAAAAGCATGAATGGGCTTAACTGATTTTCACAGTTAAGCTAAAAAGAGTTATAAGCAGAAAATTTTAATTTTCTAGACAACGAATTTGAAATCCAAATTGATTGAACCCCCTTATGAAAACTAGTAACCTTTATTGTGGGTATACGAATTGTAACTACATAGCTTGTAATCTTTCATAATTTCACATAACCATAAAATTTCGAGCGATATTTTTTTAATGCATGAACAATATTCATCAATTTCTTAACTGACTGTAAAATTGAGTGATTTATATTTTTAATAACTGCAGGCGTGACCGTCCGTTTGTTTGTCCTTGCTTGTGCTGTTTAGCGAAAAGAAAAGAAAATAAAAAATCAATTTTTCAATTTTTTTACAGAGCAATCACATGTACACGAAACGATACTAACAACCTAGTTTATCTTAACAATAAGATTGTCTAATAGAACTTTGGGGCGATAATGGTCATGGACAGGTATTAACTTTGTACAAAGTTCTTTTCAAGCTATTTTGAAAATTCTGTATCCAAAAATATATAATCAAAATGGTTTCCATTAGGCAACTGGTACGCCGACTATTAACAACAAACCCTATAATATTTGATTTCATATATTGGCTTTAGCTTTAATAGATGTCATATATTATTTTTTTTTTTTACTTAATTTCGTATATTAAAAATAACTTCAAAATTTTATTCATCATATATCTAATGCAATTCGATTTGTTTTCATATTATATAAATAAAATAACTGGTCACCTTACATATTATTTTTGCAATTCATTTTTTACGACCACGATTAATGATAAGAAGTTTATTGCTCTGCCAACTCCTATGAAAACGTGTTTATAGTTTCGTCTATTCATGCAGAATTTTTTCTTTCGTTCCAGTTTTCTAAAATAAAACGAAAACATTAAATTTTTATTTATTAGCTTAAAATATATGTCATGTTATCATTATTCCCGTATGAGGAAATCAAATTTTTATTTCTGTAGTCTATTTATGGCTATTGATTTTATTCTAATTGAAAGCCAAAAATAACAAGTAAGAAAATTGTATTCAATTGTCATCGAATCTTTTGCACCCATCACCGATATTATACAAAAGACAAAGAAACTAAAAGAATGAAGTTTTCATTCTCTATCGAATGTGAAATGGGCGCGGCTGACTTGTTCTATTTTTAAAATAGATGTTTTTGACGAATAGTCGTGTAGGCGTTGTAGGTGTATCCTTCGAAAAGCTTAAGTCATGTTTAAATTCTTTTGCCAATTTTTAGGCGATATCTTCATTTTCGTTAATGGGACAATGTTTATCACAGGCGCAGACAGACAGATGAACAGACGGACATGTTTAGCTATATTCCAAATTGGAAACTGACCAAGAATTTATATCTTTTATGGGATTTTTGTTGGTTGTTTTGTGTGCCTTATAAAGGTATTGAAAAAAAAATGTATGAATTTTGTTATATTATAATATTGGATAGGCGTGGTCATTTGCACATTTATTTGCTATAGTTTATGAACAAAGAGAAAAAAAACAATTTTTCATTCCTTTTGGAAAACAGATATGTTCTCAGTTTACGTGATGTTGTGGGCGCGTCCTAAGACTGATTTGGCCTATTGTCAATACCGACCTGCATGCAAGGTGCTACAGCGTCACCTATAAAATATACATTCAAATGTTTACAACAGACCTTACACACACTTAAAGACGGGCAGACGGACATGCTTAGATCGGCTCAGAATTTGATGCTGATCGAGGATATATACTTTGTGGAGTCTCTGGTGCTTCCTTCTGGGCGTTGCAAACGTTTTGAGAAAATGAATATACCCCTCATCCTTCAGTGATGGGCATACAAATAGATATAGCATAGTGATAGGAAGGAAGAAGAAAGAAAGTCATCATTTTGTGCTAATTTAATGATAGTTTTTATATTTTTAGTATGATTGTATTAGAATTTTTCCCGCGCTGTAACAAAAACAATATCTCTAACTGAAGCAGTAAAAACTGGAATCGATGCTCAGCTAAGTTCAATTTAACCAAACCATATGCGATAATTAATTTCTTATTATATATAGTCTAACTTTGATTAAAATTAATGAAAAAGATCATCGTTAATCTAAGATTGATATTCTTGCATAAAAGTATTCATTTTTTTGCGTAAAAGTCTCTCTCTCTCTCTGTCTGTCTCTGTGTTTCTCTCTCGTTCACGTATCGTAGCTAATGGAATTTAATGTATATTTGAACGTTTAGCTATTTCTGCATTGATTGTAACTTAATTAGATTTGTTTGCTGGCTGACCCATAAAATAATGAAATAAGAAAATTATAGCTGACCAGCGGCGAAGCATGGATACTCGGGAACTCTCAGATGACCTACAGCGGATAGGAAAATTTTATTCTTCTTGGAATAGTTGATTTTGAATACTGAAACAAACGAACATCATCTCTCTTTTTCTCTCTCTATCTATCTATCTATCTATCTATATATATATAGATATATAGTAAGCAAGTCTTCAATTAGTCACTCAGCATCATATCTGCATTCAACTTTTAGATACTAGGCATATATTTGCAGGTGATTTAAAATAAATAGTTTTTTACATGCTTATCGTGGACGTATTTGTGGGCGGTTCGCATAGGCTAATTTCATATCTAAATCTATAAGTATTTTAATGTGTTAGAGTGACGCTATTTTTGCTTTTGGAGAGCAATGGAAAAATCTGAATTTCTTTAACTATAACTTGTAATCTAATGGTCGGAATGTCATCAAATGTCCATAGATGATTGATGCTACTTAAAAATCATATGGATTCAGCAATAGTCATCGGCTGAACTTTTCTGAATGACGCATTGCAGTTATATATTGTATTGCAAAATTGCCTTTCACTTGTTAGTCAGAGCGAGTCAGTTAGAGAGGAGCTTGTCGAGTCTGGGTCCGGACCGAAATATGTGTAGTGGCTTTCACGAGTTCATGGCACTTATTTGGGATGGCATCCTTATTATCGTCTTCCTTTCATTAGGCTTCATAGCCGCCTTTGTCTGCCCGCAATGCGTAGTATCGAGCAGGATGGCGATTTCTTTTTCTTGGCTTTTTCCAAGTCATATCAAGTATTTGTATTATCCTCACTTTTATTGCTACGTAATGCGTTTGATAAAAAAAGGCGTTATTCAAATTTTGGAATGTGATACAGACACGTTTTTTTTTTCTTATAAAAAATTTGTTATTTTTATACCCATGACGGTGAGATGATGATTTATTTTTTTTCATAATGTATGTAACATCCAAAAGGAAGCTTGATAGACCGAATATAAAGTACACATATTCTTGATCAGCGTAAAATTCTCATGTCTGTCCGCCTGTCTGTCTGCGTGATGTTTGTTGTTGGCACTCTAGTGATTCCAAAAATGAAGATATTGACTTCAAATTCAGTAGACTTATTGGAAGTATTTGCACGCAGCTTGGTATTGAAAATGGCCCAAATTGGTCAGAGCAGGAGTCCACAGTGGCGAATAAACTGAATGCAATCTCGTTTTTCTTAACAAAAATTTGTGGGTTTTTGCTCGTTACATTATAAGAGTTACAAGGCTGTTAATTTCCGCATTTACTTTACGATTACTTTTTTCTTAATAGTACCATCGATATGGGTATCAAATAAAAGCACTTGGAGAGTGGAATGCGAAAAGGATAGCGATATAACTTTCTTAATTGGTTTTTTTCGATTAATCTACACTTTCTGGACCATAAAAATACTTTCCTATATTCGAATTCTTCCTACTTGTGTTTTTTTTGCTGCATTTGCCAAAGACATAATGACAAGAAAATATGTAATTCTATAGATGGATGATACATAATCAATTTCAAAAATTTCATCCTTTCTTCTAAATTCATGGCAGAAATATTGCGAAAGCTTTCGATTTGCTGTTAGTCGCTGAATGATTGTTTCAATGAAGGTACACTAACGTATTTTTGTTTGGAAACTTTCATCAATAAATCCAAATACTTTCTAACGTTATCTGTTACTAGTGCATTAGAGTAGTTAGAAATCAACAGATCAGACGGTAGTTTAAGTGAATGCTCAAGCGGTAAAGGCGTATCAGTTACCGAATTGGCCATAAAGCCTCTAAGCTGCGATCACCGTCTCCCTATCTCTTTCTCTTCTCTTCACATCTTTGCTGACCGCATCGTGCTACACGCATAGGAGACATCCCCTGAGTGAATGGTCACATCAAAAAAAAAGTCTCTAGCTTTGCCTTTCCTTTTCGGGAAAAATCCGAAAAAATTTCTTTAACGGAATGGATTTTTCCCCATATAGTGTAGAAGGTTCAAAGCCCATATGAAGATTTTTTTCTGAGAAAATTTACAGTAGTGTTCCCTCCTAAATAATATGCTGATAGCTGCTTCTTGTTATGGGCCAAAATTAAGATCTTGATCTAGTGACCTGAGCGGAACCAAACTGAGAGATTATTGCAAGAAACATTTATTAGGCGGTTTTTTTTTTCCCTCAGGTTTATATAGCTGTCAATTGATATCCATGTCTAAAGTCCTTGGTTCGATAATAACAAGCGAAGTATGCTGCTAAACTAAGTTGATCCGACGTACTTCGTTTTAATGACAGCAATTCTTTTTCAAAATTAAATTTCATGGTTGAAGGCACTCTGGGCGCCTACTTGTTGAACTTTGATTAAGACGGAGGAATCAAACGATCATTAAACGATCGTGTTTAGATGAAGTTCTATGAAGTTAGAGGAAGATCATCAAGGATTCATGAACTACCGATAGAAACGTTAACCCAGAAGGGTTAAAAGAAAAGAGTACATTATTTAGATGAGAAATCCAGTGACTTATTACCTTTAGTTGTGACTATGGAACAGTGTCTGTTTTTGTAGAACAACCTTGAAAATATGTTATATTTTTGCAATCTTGAGATATATTACAGCATATTGACCTTGCCGCTGTAGTCATTTCAAAAGATATATTAAGATTTGTATATAACTTTAAGTAGACCCACCTTTTATTACAACTATTGATTCTGAATTATTTTCTGGGTCCATTTAAGCTTCTCTCGGTCGGTCTGTCGGTGTAATTTTCAGCATGTCATGGTCAAAATTGATCCATAATAATAATTGGACATGGAATTTAAACGTATGCACTTTTGATTACGCAGGTCCCTTTTTTTGAAGTCGATGCTATCGCAGGGATCCTAATGAAAAATAAGGTTTTATTTGAAAAAGGGTATAATTTTTAATATTTTACGTTAAAATACGGTCCATAATAGTAGTTGGATATAAAATTTAACTGTATCAAATTTGGACTAAGTAGGTCCATTTTTCCAGCATCACCGCACACTTGAGTTCACATGAAAGAGAAGACTATATATAAAAAATTTGATATAAAAAAATAATTGTACCAAAATAGAATCACGTAAGTCTATTTTTTGGATTCTGTTCCATTTCAAAGTCCTTATGAAAAGTTAGAATTCATATTGCAAAACAAGGGGTTCAAGTTTTAATATTTTGCGATGAAAGTTAATTTATAATAGAAAACTTGGCTTAAAAATTAACTGCTGCACCTACGTTAATTTATTGGATCTCGTATCGTGTAGGGGTTATCCTAAAAAGGGTAACTTTTCCAGGAAAATACAGTGCAAATTTTAAAGTCTTATCATGAAAATGAATAATAAATGAAGTGAAGTGGTGTGTAGGGTATTGAATGGCCAGCCTTGTAAGACTTTAATGATTTTATTTGTTTTTATTATTTTATTTTAGATTGACTCCGAAGAAGAAAGATTACCAGAAGAGAAATTTGTGGATGATTTGTCAAAATCAATACCGCAAGGCACAGACAAAACTCCGGAAATATTAGATTCAGCTTTAAAGGATTTACCCGACAGGTACATGATTTATATTTATAGATTGTATTAAATAATTGACTGTTATATGTACGGTATGAAGCAAGCATTATGACGGTCTTCGCCTTATCCCACCACAAAAATGGAATTTCAATATCTTATAATCTTGGATGGACGTAGTCGATTATTACCATTTTGCACAAGTTACTGGGAAATCACGCGGTTTCAAAAATTTATGTGCTCTCAGTGGATACTGTGTCGCGCGCATATCCTTTGATCGATTTGGCACATTTTTAATACCAACCTGCAGGCACGGATTTCCAATGGTTTTGGCAACTTCGAAGTTGATATCTTCATTTCGCGAGTTGGGTGAATTTTTGTCGCAGACATTGCACGGACGTACAAACGCACAGACGAGCATGTTTAAACCAATTTCATATTGCATAGTTTATATCATCTCCAAAGCTATCTTCTGCTTTTTTCGATCGATTCGTTAATAGAAATTGTGACGTTTTTTCGTTATAAATCGGCATTGAACTAAAAATTTGATACAAATAATACTTTGGATTACTTAAAAGACTAGATCAACCAATTGGCATGCCTACATTTAAAAAAATGACCTCTTTTAATCTCATACCCGTGGTTATGGATAAAAAGGCTCGTCTCTAAGTGGACACAAGCAAGCTGTTTATTTATTTTCCGATAGGTTAGTATGCCCCGAATTGAGGCGTCGATTTCATGAAAGCCATGTATTTTTTGAGTGATCGCATTTGGGAAAATGAGAAATAATTATAGGATTAATTATTTAATTGCTCACTTCTATAGATCTGGTTTTATTTCAAATAAGAGACGCTTGTAGCACCTAACAACACCGTAGGGTATCCAACGTTAAGTAAGCTCATTAAAATAGAATGATTTCTATTGGTTGATTAAAAGTAACTAAAACAAAAACGAGAACAGTAAAGTTTTTAAAATTTTTTTTTTTTTAATTTTTTAGATGGAAGAATTGGGTAATACGTGGTATATTTACTTGGATTATGATATGCGGATTTGCACTTATTATCTATGGTGGACCGCTGGCATTAATGGTGACTGTAAGTTGTATAAATTATCAACATTTATAACATCAGCTAATAATATACAAATATTTTAATTTTTTATTTGCTAGACTTTACTTGTCCAAGTGAAATGTTTTCAAGAAATTATATCCATTGGCTATCAAGTATATCGTATACATGGTTTACCTTGGTTCCGAAGCTTGTCTTGGTATTTTTTGCTTACCTCAAATTATTTCTTCTATGGCGAAAATTTAGTTGATTACTTTGGTGTGGTCATTAATCGTGTGGTATAGTAGCTAAATAACGAACACTGTCAGCTCTATAAATGTTTACTCATATTGTTTATTCGATTGTTTTTAGGAATATTTAAAATTTTTAGTGACTTATCATCGCTTTCTTTCATTC
Source organism: Glossina pallidipes (assembly GCA_000688715.1). Lineage (NCBI taxonomy): Eukaryota > Metazoa > Arthropoda > Insecta > Diptera > Glossinidae > Glossina > Glossina pallidipes. The sequence goes on along the minus strand of KK499786.1, from coordinate 262,547 downwards.
GCTCTCTATTGCATTGGTTTCGTTTGGTTTGTATTGTCGTTGGTCAAGAAATATTATATGAAGCAGTTCAGTTTATTCGCCTGGACTCATGTCTCACTGTTAATCGTCGTTACACAGAGCTATTTAATAATACAAAATATATTTGAAGGTAAACGTATTTTTGCATTAATTACATTTAATTAACAACATAATATTACACACACACACACACATATATATATATATATATATATATATATAAAATTAATTTTAGGCTTAATATGGTTTATTGTACCGGTTTCGATGATAATATGCAATGATGTTATGGCCTATATGTTTGGTTTCTTCTTTGGTAAAACTCCGCTAATTAAATTAAGCCCGAAAAAGACATGGGAGGGTTTTATCGGTGGCGGCTTTGCGACCGTTCTATTTGGATTGCTTTTCTCTTACATATTATGTCATTATCAATACTTTGTATGCCCCATTGTATATTCCGAAGAATTGGGCAGCATGTCGATGACGTGCCAACCAAGCTACTTGTTTACTCCGCAGGATTATAGCTTGAAAGTGGTAAGTTTTAATTTTCGTTTTTTTTTTATTTTTTCAAAATGTAATGAAATTTTCTATGAAAATTGATTCTTTCCAGTTGGGAATAGGTAAAACTATTAGTGTATTTCCATTTATATGGCATTCCATAGCCTTGAGTTTGTTCAGCTCGATAATAGGGCCGTTTGGTGGCTTTTTCGCTTCCGGTTTTAAGAGAGCTTTCAAAATTAAGGTACATCTTTTATTACACATATTACATATATAATTATGTCAAATAATTGCTCGTAAATCAATTATTAGCGCTAAAATTTTATAAACAAGCTTTTGAGTGGCAAAAGGAAAAAAAACACGAGACTAATCAAGTAATAGGACACATATTTCATAGTTACCCCTGTCACTTATATAATATTGATTTATATGGATTTTCCTGACCGAAAAGGTGAAATCGATTTAGCCACGTCGCTTAGCTTTATCAGCCTCATTAGGCTAAGTCTGTAAGCACGCAGTGCTGCTGCATATGTTCTGTTAATTTTCTCTTTTTTTTTCCAAAACTATGAAAGTTTACTCAGAAAGTTTATAATTCAGGTCGGAGCAACTATGCAACTTCCTACTATTTCTTTTTACTATTTTCAAAAAATCATATATAAATAATAAATTGGGAAAAATAAGATGCAAAAATATGAATTGATATGATATTCTGAATTGTCTCATTCCATCTACTGAATAACAAAGTGTTCGACTTTTTACACCGAATATAATTTGTGTATAATGCCTCTACACTAAAGCTCCAAATTGAGGATTCATTTTTCTTACTTAAGCCGCATACTTGCTGAACTTCCTTTTCAACGAAGCGGTAAAACTATGCTATTTCATTATTAAAATGTACCGACTAAGTTTATATAATTGCTGAGATTTGTCTCAAACATAGCCAGCCATAAGCTGGTGGCCGGAAAGCTTACCATCTCCTTGTTATATTCTATGATTTAATGTAACAGCAATACATAGAAACAAGAAGAGATGGTTATAAGGATTGCGCATTCAAATGTTAATGAAGTGACTCGAAATGAAATACTGCAGGAGACTTAAAAGGTCGCAAGAACTGTTATATTATATATAAAGTTACATGGGAAACGAATGGGTAACTATACGTTAAGTTACGGTTACAAAATTGTAGTTGGATTGTAAAAATGATGACGACACGCCCATTAATATGCAAAATGGTTGATATCAAAGATCACTTATCGAATCGTTTCGGGCAAACTTAATTAACAATTAATATTAGTAAAATATGTATTTTTAATATGCGCATTATTTATAATTATTTTTAAATTTATGCAGGACTTTGGTGATATGATTCCCGGTCATGGTGGTATTATGGATCGCTTTGATTGTCAATTTTTAATGGCCACATTCGTTAACGTTTACATTTCCAGTTTTATTAGAACTCCTTCTCCTTCCAAATTGTTAACTCAGGTAAATTAAAATAATGTTTCCTTTCATTTCTCTTATCTCTCGTGACATGCTTTATTTTCATTTTAATCCTTCTTCTTGTTCGCTTTTATAGATTTACAATTTAAAACCGGAACAACAATTGCAAATTTATAGTGCACTCAAGGAGAATTTGTTTGATTTGTTAACTTAAATTTTCATATACATACCTACTATTACTATCTATTAGAGAGAGGGAGAGAGAGGGAGAGGAAGAGGGAGAGAGAGAGAGAGAGAGAGAGAGAGAGGGAGGGAGGGAAAAACAAACAAACAAACAAACAAACAAGAAAATATGTATACATATAATTTTTTGAACATTTTTTTACATGAATCAATAAATATTTATTACATTTTTTTTTTTTTTTGTTGATTATGTTTAATTTTTATACATACACATACACATTTACTGCGAGTCTAATTAATATTGGGTTTTTTCGAACGACAAAAAGTAAACGCTTGTTAAACCTAATCAATCCACTTTTCAAACAATAAAAATTTATTTTACTATTTTGTACTACTAGGGAACACATATTGATATATATATATATATAAAACAAAAAAAAAAAAAACATTATTCCAGTAGACAAGAACATTCAATAACTTCAAGAACTCAAAAAACGCACCGTCATCAATGTTGGGTTGTTTTCATATAAGGAAGGATACGAAGAAAAAAATACTATATCAAAAATTAATATTCGGTGGGGTATCTTTTTTACTTAATAACGTTTTGACATATTTTGAAAAATTGTTCTTGTATAGGACAGGGAAATCTTATTCCATACACTCTTGTAGCGTCCTTTTCAATTCTTGGACGGGCTAATTCATCCCACAAATTTTTGATGGTGTTCATGCCTGGTGATTTGTGGAAGCCGGTGAAGCGCATTGGTGCAGTTATATAAGATTCATTCTTGAATTATGCGGGATTTACACTTGTCATACATAAACACCAATTTTCCGACTCCAATAGCCCAATACATACCAAATATAACATGACCATTGCCATTCAGACAGGATCGGTATTTATGGGTGATATCCCAAACAAGGAGGTTGTTTGTTTAAGGATATTGAAGGAAAATTTGAAAGAATATGAGGACAAACTTGATATTTTGGCAAGATTCAAATTCTATCAAAATAATGGCCTCAAGCGTTAATACCGCTTAATTCAAGAATGACTCTTATATAACTATCGAAAATTGCTTTACCCTCTTCCACAAATCACCAAGCATGCACACCATCCAAACTATGTGGGATGAATGAGACCGACGTGTGCGACAGCAATCAATCTCTTCCGTCCAAGAACTGAAAAACAGACTGCAAGAGGAATGGAGTAAGAGCCCTGTTTCCTACACAAGAAAAACTATGCAAAATATGTCAAAACATTTAAATGACGTTATTAAGCTAAAAGAATACCCACCGAAAATTAATTTTCAACAATATGCTGTGTTTTACCTTCCTATTCTTCCTTCTATGAAAAAAACCCAATATTAATTAAGCCATATTTTCGAAGTTGTTGATGTTATTTAATTTTCTGTTTACTGTTCTGTTTACTGGAATAAAGTTCTCTTTTTTATATTTTTTTTTAATTTTTTTTTTTTTTATTTATTTTATTTTTTTTATTTTTTTTATTTTTTTATATTTATTATTATGTATGCCCTAGTAGTAGTAGAAAACGATAAAGTACATTATTATGTTTGGACGGGCTATGAACTAGGTTTAACAAGCGTTTATTTTATGTTGAGCGAAAAAGCCCAATATTAATGAGGCGCATTGTATATGTCTCTATATTAAACGATTAACTCAATTCTAGCCGAAATAAGCTTTAGCTAATTTACTGATTTTTGTTTTTTATTTTTTTCTTTTTTAAATCAACAAACCATTATTATTATTTAATAATGATAATTTTTTTTTGATTTTAAACAAATGATTGATTGTTGACGTTTAGACATTCTTTAATAATTTTAAATATTGCTTTTAAATGTAATGATAGTAAAATAAATTTACATAGTAAATATTTCTAGTTTGTCTTTCGAATTCATTTTGCGTTAAGTTTGATTTAATGTATAATTTTTAAATGAAAAAATTTCTCAATTGAATAATTAATAATTTTAAAATATTTTTAAATTCATAGGTGAAGGTATTTATAACCTAAGAAAATAGTTTGTAAAGTCAAAGTCATTTCACTCTTATCGATAGCATATATGAGGAAAGAAAGTTTAAGTGAATTTTGTTCAAAATTTTTAAGGCCATTAAGACACAAATGTGATTTGCAAATTGGCAAATGGCAGAAAGAGATTTTCTTTTATTAGCATCGAACAGTAAAATTTTTTTTATTTTTTTTATTTTTATAATTTCTTTTGTAGAGAAATAATTTAAAAATTTATATTATTAAAAATATATTTAAAAAAAAAAAATCGTTTGTTATTTTTAAGTGCAATATTTATATAAAGTAATTGCGATATGTTTTTGTTTTCTTATTTCTTTTTAAGATAGACATTTAAAATATTCGGTTTATAATAACAGTTGAAGACTATAAAGTATTTAAAACTTTTCACCACACACGCAATAATTGAAAAATTAATTTTTCTATATTTAATTTTATTTAAGTAGAAGTTGCGCTAATATTGATTGATCAGTTTCATATTTAGCCGGGAAAAATCGCTTCAAACATCATATAACATTTCTTCTAATACTTGTTTCAAAAGAAACCCTCTTCACAGTAGTAGAAAAATTGATGTTAGAATATTATTCTTACACGTAGGATTATGTATGTAATCCTTTCAATAATTCCAATCGTTATTGTCGTCATTTTTGCTAAATGAATTTTTTTTTCAAATTTACTTTAATAAGACTTGTTTGCTCATCATGTCCATTAAATGCGACATAAATTTTTTTCAATTTTTGTCTTAAAAGCTTATGTACATACACGCTACCGAAGAAGAATGCCGGTGTCCTTGGTATATACCATCTTTTGTAACGATCAGATATAGCTTTACTAAATTTGAATACATGCAAATATATTCTTCGATTTCAAGATTACGGGAGACTCGCTTTGACAGACTTCGTCTGTCGCTTCTTTCATGACTATTGCAACACTTACTTATTGTCGCAATGGCCAGATGAATGTAAGCCGAGCGCAATGGACGAAAACCTAGAACTTCCTAGTCTTTAAATAAGATCCTTTTAAAGATAATTTTGATCGCCCGTCATTAGTTAAATAGTTTGCAACATTTCTTTTACTTCGCCACTTTGAGAATGTAATGAATATCAATGCATACAACTTTTTTAGTGTTCGAGTAGGTAAAAAGATCTCGACTAACAACTCCATCGTCGTGGGCAAATCTCATATGCGGTAAAGTTTGAAATAAAACCGATAGCCTTTAGATGCGAGTGTTGTAAGACTTTAGTCATATAATTTATTTCTCTGCCTAAATTAATTATAATAATAATGATAATAATAATGATATGATAAATGTATCGTAATCACTACGTTATTAAACTTTAGGATAATGTACATTATAGTCTTTTAAGACATAAAGCGAATAATTTCCACGTTAAAAGAGCGTACAATACCAAAGTCCTGAAACAATTTGTTCTGATAAAGTGTCACAAAAACAACTTAGCTTTTAACATTTCATTGTTAATTTTTTTTTTTATTTTTAATTGAATAGGATTCCAGTAACAGCTGAAGGCCTTCGAAAGCCAGTTTATATGTATATGTATATATGTATATATATATATATATATATATTGCCAGTTAAGAGAGCACCTAATGGCGGCCAGATTTCGATTTTGAAGAGCTTCAGCTATTACAACAGCACGAACGCTATTCAGATATTAGACTATTTGCTACACACACCTAACTCAATGAAGAATCTTATGTTTGTATATATATATATATATATATTTATGGATGCATATATATATATATATATATGCACATTGTCAGCTAAGAGTGCACTCCCAGCAACCAGATTTCGACTTTGAAAAGCTTCAGCTATTACTATAGCGCGAACGCTATTCAGACATTAGACCATTTGCTACAATAACCTAAGTCAATAAAGAATCTTGTTTCTACGGATGTATATATATATATTTATGTATATATATAGTTAAGGGATTTTAATAATTATTTCTAAATGTTACAAGAGGGTCGAGGCACTTAAAGATCGAATTTTATCGTGAATTTCGTAATAGATGCGTACGTCGTTAAGCAGGATGTCTTTTTTTTTGTTTCCTTACTTTTTACAACATTAAAGAGAGAAAAAAAAACTTGAAACGTTTTTCTTTGAATTGATCAACAACTCTTAGAGGGAGGAGAGGATATCTCCTAATTTATAAAGGTTTACTTATTTGTTATGAAATGATATAATGAAAAAGAACTGTTTAATTGTTAAAAGTAACTAAATCTTAAACAGAAACAATCACATTTATATAAAGTCATTAATTACTATATGTTATGTGTAATTGTGCGTTAAAATTTAAATTCCTTCTGTAGTTATCTCACTCTTTAACACACTGGAGTATTAAAAAAACTAAAATCCTACAAAAAAAAAATAAATAAATAAATAAATAAATAAATAAAAATAATTAATAAACAGAACAACAAGAATATTTAGATATAAAGGAATATTTTGATGTTTTACTTATGGAAAAATTCCAAAAATTACTTATTAATAATATTTTAATTGTAAGTGAATGTCTGTCTTGTAATTAAATTGAATACAAATTTTTGAAAGCGTAAATAAACCAATGTGTATTTAAATGTAAAATATTTTTCTTTCTCTAATAATCGGTTTAAATCTATGTCGTAACGCTTATTACATGCAAGCTAACAATTTTATTTTTGTTTGACGAAGTTTTAGATCAGAGAATAAATAAATTTCCTTTTTGTTTTTTCTTTTTGTTTGTTTAACAAGTTATTGATATCTTGCATCCAGTTGTATGACCCTGTGACCAAGATAATATGGGTTAACATTTCATTGCAAAATTTAATTTAATACAATTACCTCTCCTCCTCTCCTCCTGTGAACTTCACCAATTTGTTATATAATCGCATTTTTGCTGGCTTCGTTATTTAATTCGGTGATTGCGCTTTTCTCAATAATGCAGACGACTCAGGAAGGTATTTTCTGCCCAATGCGGTACTGGTACTAGGAGAACATAACGTGCTCTTTCGGCGCACTATTGACTCAGTATCAGATGTATTTGTCCATATGAGTTCATCGTAGATGCAATCTTCCTTGAATTCGATTAGGAAATGCATTCTTTGCATGTGAGCTTGCAAGGAAAATTGAGCGACATGCAACAAAATTGTCTGAAATTCATAACGATATTGTATGTGTTGGTTTTGTAGGCGGTATAAGCGTCCAAAAGTTCGCATTTTCCCGGTTAAGTGATTATCTAGTAATTCAACTTGTGAGCCAACTTTCAATACCAAAACAGATATGCCGTCTGGTGCCAGAATTTCTTCGCTTTGCACTAAGTGCATTACACGTAAACGTCGCAGCTCCTCACGAGCCATGCGTAAGCTACGATTAAGTTCTGCCATGGTACGTATTTGCAGGTTAAAAGGTCGAGGTTCTTCAACGCTCTCGATATCCTCTTCATCATCGCTTTTAGGATAAGCTTTATTCAAGCTCCAACGAGTACATTTTACCGTTATCCAAAATATTAGCAAAATTATAGCACCGACTGTTAACCACATAGCCTTCCATAATAAACTACCGAGTTGCTTTTCATTTTGATGATGTGGTGCTCTTTCCTTGTAATCGAAAATATAATATGAAATGAATCGAACGCAAGTATTGGCATTTAAATCTTGCGATTGTATACTCGCCGGTGTCATTATTGAGTCAAAGCCCGTGTCTCTCAATGGGAAAATAAATCTTCTGATGTAATTCCACAAATTGTTATTGGTCGCTTGGTTCTTGATCTCCTTTAGGCAGTCCGCTGTGATTTGAGAAATATATTGAATACATGTTTGCTCCTCAATCAATTCCGCATTTGTGGATTGACAAAATTTCTCCATTTAAACGCTCTTAATGGAAGTTATTTAAAAAATATTAAATTTATTTATAATATTAATAAAATTTGAAATTTCTCGTGATGATTTTGAATTTTTTGACCTGTTTTTCGTTCGAATTTTATTAGATGACTTTGAAGACGTCTAAAACGCACAGGTATCTTGCGCACTTATTAGGCACTTGAGGCCAAAATAATTAACGCAACGTAAGAGAATGCAACGTATTGAGAAGTAAAAAATGAGAAAATCGCTGTAAATCTGAGCGATCAAGATATGATTTGCGAAGTAGATATTAATCAATATAGAAAAACTAAAATTAAAAAAATCAATGAAGGAATAAATGAACCAATTAAAGAATTAAACAAAAAAGAAAAATTTTAAAGCAATTGCAATATCCTCATATATGCATGCAATGTATGCCTGCCATTTACCTGCCTTTGCAATGGTGTTTATGTGAAGGGCATTGACCAATTCAATTAAGATGGCATAGAACTGGTAATCTGAACCTTCTTACGTTAATTTTTCCCACGCCATTATTAACGAGAGCAAAGACGTTGAAATAGAGTTTATAAGAATCAGTCCATCCTGCAGACCATTGGGTTAATAAAAGACTTTTAGTGAGTGAATCAGTGGTCGCGAGTAATAGTCGATTGTTAAAAAGGAAAATTCAACTCATCATAGGTCCCGTACGAATTGTAAAAATTTTATAAATATTTTAAGAAAAGAAAGGAAAAATAAGGTGGATGTAAAGACATGAACCCCGCGTAGTTCGAAAAGCAAGTAATTGGCTATAAAAAAAAGTTTGATTAAAAATATAGCTTCAATTACAACCTTTAATAAATGTCGCATAGTGGTGTTAATAGATCAATCGAATGGAGATAAACAAAATAATAATTTCGGTAAGAAACTATTATAACTGTAAATGATAACATTAAGAAGCAACATTGAAATGAACGAACCACAAATTTTGGTTTATTTTATGTAAGAAATGATTCAATTGTATGAGTGATAAATCATTGGCTTCTCTGAGCCACAAATTTTACATAAAAAAATTGGACAAAATCAACTATCTAACATTATGTTTACAATAAATAAATAAACGATGTCTAAAGCAAGTGTAACATTAAATGTGCGAAAAACGTCAGGACATCGATGAGATGTTGAAAGCAAAAGTTGAGGAATATAAGCAAAGTCTAGCTCGAGCTCGTTTCTTTAATTGACTTAAATTGCCTCTCTTGGAGGATCAATTGAGCTTTGGAAGAATTCCTGACTGAAAACTCCTAAAAATACTGATGTGTGTACGTTATTATATAGTAATAATCAATACTAGTAATAGGTAATGTAAGTTATGTTTATTTGTTTCGGAGTGTTTGGCACCCGCCGCATGCTTCTTTTTGTGCATATGTTATAAAAAGTCTTTTAAAAATTATATAAGACGGAGCCGATCAGATATGTACGAGAATAGCGTTGCGCTTTTATGCTCGCATTAGATTCTGTAACTGTAGATAAGTTTGGGAATAACAACGATTCCTTCTGCTACATTGGAGGTTTTTCGCTAAATGTATGGCAGCCCTGGCACAGTATTTATGAAAAAGTGCATAATCATTATAAAAATGAAAATAATAGCAGCGATTAATATCCAAAACATCGCAAAAAAATCAGGCGATAAAAAATAATCTGAACTAATGACTGAAACGACAGACTTTAGTAAGGTTCACGCTTCGTGTTCGCATTGAGTCTTTTTTTTTTCCAATATGGTATAGTGTGTTGCTATCTTACTAAATACTTGTTAAGAAGAAGAAAATAATATCAGCTGAATTTGAGGAGAGAAATGGCGGTTAATTTGTATGCTTAAGTGAAAAGTACTACAAAGACTTGGAATTAAAATAATTGAATGAAATGAAAACGTTGAAGTCTTCTAAGCACACGTAGAAGTATGTCTAAAAACAGACGGTCTTGGGAGCGGCGTATTGAAAATGATAGGCAAAATAAGAAGAGAAAACCTCTTGAGCCTAATGGCAGTGTTTTATGGTCTGAAGCAGACAATAGCCTCTTCGCGGATGTTAAATTCAATAATTTTGTGGATAGTGATCAGCAAAATAAAAAACAATTTCATAATAATAATTCAGATGACAGTTTATTCAATGCGTTATTAATACCTACTGATGACAATACACCTGCTAATCGAACTGCATCCCCTTTAATGCAAATATTACCCAATATTGACGGCAATGATACATGGTTTACAGAGATTAATTTGAATGAATTGCTTGAGAAAAAAGATGACAATGGACAAACGGAATCCATTAAACCGCCCTCCTGTGGCGATAATGGCAATTCCTCATTTGAAGATGGGTTGCAGAATACGCAAAGATTTCTAAATGATGTAGCTTTCAAGGTTCCCGAGCGAATAACTGATATTTGTAAGGTTGAGAAAGAAGATAAAACATTTATTGAGGAAACTAATGTAAATGCAAATAGCTTTGTGCAAGGTACTCAGTATGAAACGCGAGAAGAAATACAAAATCGTACTCTAACGGTTGGATCAAACAGAACTCATAATTTGGTTAGTCAGCAGTTAGAGGACTTGTCTAGTCTTAATTGGGAAACACAGCTATTTGCCGAAGTTCTAGATTTGGTTCCTAATAAAGGTAACTTTTACGGCTTGCCCGAAAAAGTAAAGCAAATGATTTTCGAGCATAAAGGGATTAAAAGCTTATATGGTAAACTAATGTAATAATTATGCTATAGGAAAATGGACAACTGTTTTTCTTCTTTTTTTTTTGCAGAATGGCAAGATGAGTGTTTAAATTTGCCTGCTGTACGACAACGTAAAAATTTAATTTATGCCTTGCCTACTAGCGGTGGCAAGACACTGGTAGCCGAAATTCTTATATTGCGTGAATTAATTTGTCGAGAAAAAAATGTTCTATTTATTTTACCCTATGTATCGATTGTTCAGGAGAAGGTTTGCATCTAACCGAAGAATTTTCAGAAAATATTATTGCTTTTTTGTTTATACAGGTCAGTTCTATGTCCCCATTTGCTATCAATTTAGACTTTTTAGTCGAAGAATACACAGCTGGCAGAGGTAAATGCCCGCCAATAGGCCGAAGAAAACGTCAAAGTGTCTATATAGCTTCAATTGAGAAAGGATCCATATTATTTGATAGTTTAATTGAAGCTCAAAGAGCCAATGAAATTGGTTTAGTGGTTGTTGATGAATTGCACTTGGTGGGTGAACGGGGACGGGGATCAACTTTGGAAATTTTACTAACAAAAATTATGTATTTGAATGGTAAGTGAGGCCCAATAGAGTTTCAAATTAAAATCGTATGTTAGGAAACCTTGACCGTATATATCAGTATAGAAGCCCGACGAAGTTTTAGAAGGGCAAGAACGTAAATCTTAATTTGATTACATTTCATTTTAAAGAATTTCTTTTCGGTAACTGTGACCTTGTCAATATCCCAATATAAATGGCGTTGATGTTCTTAAATACGCTAGCAAACGCTAAATTATTGAATTGAAAAAAAAAAAAAAGCACGTTTGATTATATTCTTATACCTCCCATTGACACTGTATTAGATTGATCGTGGCGCTTATAAATACCTTTTAGGGATGACTTAAGGTGCGCTTATTCTTGTTGACTAGGAATATAGAGACCGATGTAGCTTTGTGCCTACGAAAAGCTTTATTTGAAAGAAAAAGAGTTCAATTTCAACTTTTTCATTTTCACTACCATTTAAATCGGTTTCCGAATCGCTTCAGATTTAAAACTTAGTGATACTGGCCGAAGAATTTGGCCATAATTATAAGAAAGTCGTATATTCTATAAATTACGACTTGTGGGTTGAATGCAGGAAAACAATCCATATTGGGGGAGAGGGACAGAAAAGCTTAGGTCAATGCAATTATAAGTGGGTTTATCCCATGTGCTCCTATTGTATACGCCCACACAAACTTAATATATCCGCGTAGTACAAGCGGTTTAGGGTACAAAATGTGAATATGGTTTTTATTTAACATAATCACCTATGATATGCTGCGCGTATTATAAATATATAATCTCATTTTTTGTATATTCGTATGTCGTAAATCGCGCTGCATATGAATGGGCCTTTGCTCACTTTTCTAACCATATAGCTTATAAATATATAAGCGTATATCGGTGCCATCCAGATGACGTGCTATTCGATAAGATTATCCTAATGTAACTACGACTTTCCTCATTTAAAGACAAGTGTTGCGTTCTAAATTAGTTTAAGATGAACTATAGTACTACATATATACTATGTTGAAATTTGGATTGAATGTTTGACCGTTATTAACAAAGAAATCCTTGAGGCAGACACATCTGCAATTTTCTTAGTTTTTTAATCAATTCTTTCTTCCTTTTTTCCTTCTTATGTTATTCAGCCAATATACAAGTGGTTGGAATGAGTGCTACGATAGGTAACTTAGCTGAACTATCAAAATTCTTAAATGCCGATGTTTACACAAGAGGTTTTCGTCCCGTCGAACTCAAGGAGTACGTTAAATGCGGTCGCGATATATTGGAAATCAATTTGACGGAAAAAACTCTGGAGGAAATATTTGTTTATAAACGTACTGTTAATTTTAATGTAAGTCTTTCCGAAAAAGTTTTCCGTTTTTTAAATAAAAAACTTTTTATTTTATTTAAGTATAGCGAAGCAGTGCTTCGCTCCGATCCAGATCATTTGGCCGGTCTAGTTACTGAATGTTGTCCAAAAAATAATTGTTTAATATTCTGCTCGTCACGTAAAAATTGCGAAAATGTAGCCGTTTTATTAAGTCGCATTTTGCCAAAGTAGTTATCGCGAATTGCTTTTCATACCTTTTTTCCTTTAAACTTAATTTCCTAAATTTATTGCTTCTTTAAGACCCAAATTCCTGGATTATCGTAAACGTGATAAAGATGATCTAATGGATGCTTTGGATAAAGTCTGTGGCATTCTAAGTCCTGTATTGGCTCGCACTATACCGTACGGCGTTGCTTACCATCATTCTGGCTTAACTACTGATGAACGTAAATTTATAGAGACTGCTTATCGCCTTGGAACATTATGTGTGATATGTTGTACATCAACTTTGGCAGCTGGTGTTAATTTACCCGCAAAAAGGGTTATAATAAGAGCTCCTTATGTTGGTACAGAATTCATGACCTTGTGCAAATATAAACAAATGGTAGGTCGTGCCGGACGTGCCGGTTTAGGTGAAGCCGGTGAAAGCATTTTAATTTGTTCTAGTCGTGACAATATTCGAGTGGGCGAAATGCTATTCTCACCCATGGATAAAGCTTGTAGCTCATTGGATTTTCAAGGACAAATCGGCATACAGGTAGCGTTTCTCAGCTATTCAATGATGTATATATTTATATATATATATATTTCTTTTTTATTTAAATATTTCCCTTCAAATTTAGTCATTGGTTTTAAGCGCTATAGGCTTAGGCTTGGCTTCTTGTCCCAGTGATTTATACCGTTTATTTGGGTTGACATTATTGGCAGTTCAATCTGAACAGTCGCATATCTCGGTGGATTCTATGGTTAGGGATATTTTAAAGAACATGTTTAAAAATAAAGTTTTAAAAATGTCTGCTAGCAAATTGCCGATTAAAGATGGAGCGGATGTTTCCACCTCACAAGATGTGCAAAATAAAGTGGTCGTCAGCCAACTAAATGAAAAGAAATTGATTATAAGTAAAAATTCTCGCTTTGAGTTAACTACAATTGGCAAAGCCGCTTTTAAGGCAAGCATAGATTACAATAAAGCTTATGCTATTTACAACGAGCTTAAAATTGCCCAAAAACATTTAATACTGACCAATTATACTCACATCCTATATCTGGTAGTTGCCTTCAATTCAAACGCTAATGCAGATGACTTATTTTCGGCGGATGCTTCAATACTTTTTCGATCCTACGAGCAGTTGGATGATATAACGCAAATGCTCTTCACACTTATGGGCTTCACCGAAGCTCATGCTGCCAAGATGGGTAAAACAATGTCTATTCAAGGACCATTGGAAAAGCAATCAAATCGTTTGTACAAAGTTTTAATATTAAACGATATAATCAATTTGATGCCATTGCCGGCAGTCGCTACTAAATATAATATAGAACGCGGTCTTTTGCAAAGCCTAACCGGCCAAACTATGGCTGGGGCGAACGCTTTGATACGATTATGCGATGAGATAAATGAATTTTGGTGCTTTAATGCATTGTTCGAACAAATTGCTAAAAAAATAGATAGATGCGGCACTTTAGAATTGGAGCCCTTGTTGGAATTGCCTAGTGTGAAAACTGTGAGTAAATTTTAAATTGTCTAATATTTTTCCTTTTTTTGAAATTTAAGAAAAAAGAGAGAATTTTTACCAAGCATGGATTTAACGAACACTTTGCGAAATAAAATTCCTAATTAGTGATCGTATTGTATTATTCTATATCTATTTGAATTTGTAGAATCGAGCTAAACAACTATATACTGCCGGCTATAAAACGATTGAAGATATAGCGAAGGTGCGTCCCATTGATTTGGTGAAAAATATAGAACATATGCCTATGAAAATAGCAAAAGAAATTGTATCCGCTGCGAAGGTAATTATTTTAAATTTACAACTAATATCATATTTATAGCAGCCCGCAATTGACGCATAATTCTGAATCGATTTTCCTAACTATGTCCGCTTGTTTGCATTTATCTATCATGTAATTGGCATTTTTGGATTTATAAAAATTCAAATTTGTTCAGGTAGTTCCGTATGAACGAGAAATTTCTACACAATACAACATTTTTGACTATTGCATGAAGGCTATTGTAAGAAAAATTGTAGAAACTATTTATCTTACGATTTATGGTTTTGTCAATGAATGGGACGTCGCAAAATATTCATCTTCCTTTGCGGTATACGTTCAATTCAGCTATGACGGGCTAGCTGTTTTCCGATCCCATTTTAGAATATTATTTTATAAAGGGTGTGTTATAGATTTTGATGATGGGTGTATAGAATTCGCACGGAAAGGAGTTTTGCGTTTTCTTTTTTTCTATTTTTTTTAGTTTGTTCACTATTGTAATTCTTTTAGATCATAATTATGAAAAAATTGGATCATCTTGAGGAGGAAACGGAAGCACTTAAAGTTTGTCTCAGACCGGATAATTTAAATGATTAATAAAATAAGTTCGTATAGCAATTACAGTATACTTCTTAAGTGATATTTTTAAGAAAACTCGTTTTATAAATACACAAGGATAAATAATTAAAAATTGCACTTTAATTTTTCTACTTTTCAAAACTTTCTTTACCAGTATCATTAGCCATTAAAATATGAGCATTATTATATATATATATATATATATGTTTCTTTTAAGAACCTTGTAAGGAAGCGTTTTACTCCCTTACTAAAACAAAAAAATAAAACGAGTCCACCCACACAATTGAAATCCGTCCGAGTCGTCCGTTACAGAGGTTTTACCACAATCATCCTTCTCCCGCACAAGTGATAAGATTACTTTGTTGTTGTACACACACACACACACACCACAACCACCATATAGATCCCGTAACTGTAAATATGCAACTTTATAAGCTAGTTAAGTATATACTAAAATTCATGAAACATATCTAACGGTTAACTTTGTACAAAAGGCACAGAATAAGTAGAAACATAGGAATGCAAACACGCATAGCAATAAGAAAAGCAAGCAGGTAGATATAAATATCACGCGTAAGCATAAAATGTATTCGTAAAGGCAAACAAACATGTTCGACCAGACAAGTGTGATCGAACCTAAACTAACATTTGTAAGAATAGATATGTAATAGTGTAATAACGGGATAGCGTTGGTGGCCGCAAGTATAAAAGAGCGTGTCGCAACACGCTCAGCCTTCAATTGTGTCATAGCCGCCGTTGGGATAAGTAAAGCACGGACTATCCACTGACTTCGACTATTAGGTGTTTTTTTGACTCTACGAATAGGGGATGAGCTAGTTTAGCTTTAATCACCATCCCTGAAAGACTAAAAGGCCTACTGACTCTACGGATAGGGGATGAGCTGGTTTAGCTTTAATCGCCATCCCTGAAGGACTAAAAGGACTACTGACTCTACGGATAGGGGATGAGCTGGTTTAGCTTTAATCGCCATCCCTGAAGGACAAAAAGGACTACTGACTCTACGGATAGGGGATGAGTTGGCTTAGCTTTAATCGCCCTCCCTGAAGGACTGGTGAACACCTTTTTTTTTGTGACGAGGAACAGTTAGGAAGGGACCCACGGCTGCTATGACTCTCGCGAGATATTCGTCTCTTTATAGTAATCCGCGAATTTGGAATTGAAATAGAGCAAACGCGTGCGAAAAGAATTTAATCAACAAGAAAAGTCGGACCACCAAGCTGGTTTTCCCTTCTAGCGCTCTGAAAACGATTTTGTAACCTCCACAAAATAAATAAAATAAATTAAGAACAAACCCGCAGGTCCAACTCATTACAAATTGTCTTGAAACGGACTCTGGAGTGATTGAGCTATACCCTGCCTCAGAAAACATCGTTACAATCTGAATAAAACTTCTTTTAAAGTTTGCAATAATTGTACTTTTTACGCAGTGTCGATACTCTATAAATTACTTATATTCCGGAATCGATTTCTATTCGTCCGCACATTAAAATCATGGAATTTTATCTAATATTTTCTTATATTTCCTGAGTAGATGTTTCAGCATTATAAGATTTTTACCTTAGGGCTTTAAAGTGGGTTTTAAATTGTTGCTCAGTAATACCAATACGTTGACTTGGAGATGAATATTGACTGCTGAATTTCAACTTTTAATACCCTACACCATTTCTGGTACACGGTATAAGGTATTAAGTGTGTGCGGGCATATGTAATATTCAGAGGGGCATAAAGTAGACCTAATTTTTATTATACCGATCGAGTCAGAATTTGAATAATTTTCTAAATCGATGTAAGCTTATCTGTACGTCTATCCGTCTGATGCCGCCGTGCTTCGACTCAAGGACGCACACTATTGAAAATGACTCGGATCGGCCCATTTTTTCGAATACTGCCTCATTCTAAGAAGTCATTATAAGCAAAAAATTGCAATTTTCCAAATTTTTCGACAAAACACATCTTTTGACCCCATGCGTATATTTCTTGCACTCTACCCCATATAAGACTTCTCTGGAGAAAGGTTTAATTTTTAATATTTTATAATGAAAATTGGCCCATAATAGCAATTTATCAGAAAAATAGACACCCAATATTTATAGGGCTTATCATGAAATCAAGCCCTTATATGGAAAGTTTAATTTCTAGTTTTTTATGATGGAAATTGAAAAATAATAAAATTGTTGGAGAGTAAATTAAGTTTACTAAATTTGGATCACGTCTAATGATGTTTTGGACAGCCTGCCTTTGCATGACAGTAATGTGTAATTGTTTTGATGATGTTTTATTAGCAAAACGAGGGAATAATGATACTAGGCGAAATGGTGTAGGGTTTTTAAACGATTTTTGCACAATTTATCGTATAGGTTTTGGTAAGTATTTATGCCCAACACTGATGTCTGCTTTGATAAGAGTAATTGTAAGCGAAGTTCCCTTTTAAGATAGGTTTGAAAATAACTTTTCGATTAATTAATATTCTCTGAGCCGTACCGTAAGAAGTATTATTATATAATATTTGTTATATAGATTATATGAAAGTCAATCAGATCACGAACAAACCTCGAACTAAAAGGTTTTATTTTAATAAGGTTTTAGAATAATTTCCTATTCATTTCATTAATGTCACTTCTGCACACAAAGCGTCGATATCATGGGCACGAGATTATCACACGCTCATTTTTTCTTATTTTAATGATAAAAAATGGTTTTGCACGCATTATCCCGGACTGTGTTCCTAAAATGAATGTACATATGCCAAGGTCTATAAAGGTGAAAATTTCATTATAGTGTTATCAATAACCTAGAACCTACTGTAATTATTTAGTTGAAATTTTCCATACATATGGAAATAGAACTTATATTTTACAGTTCTGCATTGTGTGGTGCCTTGCAAAAGCAATCTCCAATGATTAGTTTGACGACTTTCGCCCTTGAACACACAGAGTCATTTTTATCGTTCACATCTTCATACAGCCGTACAATATGTGTTCTTTGTCATTAAATCTTTCGTCTTTTATCTAAGGACGATGTTGTTCGCCTATAAGTTGCTCCATCAATTTCCGGCGTTTTGTTTGCCCTTTTTAGCTGGCGTTGCTGGTTGGTGGATACCTCTAATCCCAAGAAAAAAATATTTTGCCACCAGGTACGTGGCTTTCTTATAAAATAACATGAGATTGGTAATTGGTCAACCTTAATGGCGACTTCTCTCATATTTGGATTGCAATTTACAATAACATTTGGCCAGCCTTCTTTTAATCTTCTTTGTAATATAAGATCATTATTGTTCTTAGCTGTGGTGGGTCATAACAGATATGCGACCGTTATTTGGTTAATACGTTTGTGATCGGAGAATTTGTGATCTTGATTAGAGTTTTGATAAGGCTTGATACTTAAATTTGAAGATCAGTTTTAATCGGTCATTGCGAATAGAACTTTTTAAATACAAGTTTTAAGAGAACCGTAATAGAAAAGTAAAATCTTGATGTAAACTTGAAAGAGAAGCACGAAACCTACGAAAGTTATATGAATCTTGCGACGAAAAATCGTTACTCATCACCTCGAATATCTTTTTATTATTATTTTTATTATAGTTGTGATGTAAGCGATAGAGCGACTTTTTTTGGAGGTCTTTATAATAGGTGCTTGCACGTATTTTGATCAGCAATGTCTATTGGTAAAAATGATAAACTAAGGCGAAGTACCAAAGGTTAAATTCGATGATTTTGACCTTCCTCTACGTCATGTACCCGTTTTCAATTTAGTATTATTCAGCTATTCAGCATAAACAGATGTTAATCATGGCACGCTTCAGATTGCATTGTCGACATTCATTACTTTGATGCCATACTGCAGATGCTGAAGAGGCCTTTTCGAACCCTTTCCACATCGCGATTTTATTGCTTGCCAGGCAAAGTGGACATTCCCAATCTCCAAGAAGGTGTAGGTTAGTCCAGAAGAGCCATCCACTTTGACATCGAAATGGAATGTTCATGACCATAAAGATTTGCTGTGCATGTGGTGCGATCAGCAAGGTGTAGTATATTACGAGCTGCTAAAACAGACTGAGATTGCTACCGCAGATGTTTAGTGATGTCAACTGAGCAAATTGAACGATGTATTGTGGCAAAAAAGACCAGCAATACCGGTTAACAGACGTAATATCATCCTTTTGCATGACAAAGCTCGGCCGCACGTACCAAGAATTGTCAACGATACAATGTTGCAGCTCGAATGGGAAGTTCTGCCGTAGCCAGGGTACTTACCAGACATAGCAATGCTGAAGAAGAGCGAAAATGGATCAATGGGGATCGCTGCCAAACCAATATTGTTCTTTTGAGACGGCATCGCGATGATGGAAAATATTTTGATTAATATATGTTCCACCAATTTTTTTCAATAAATGCTTTTTTCAAATGAAAAAATGATCAAAATACATGAAAGAACGTAATACAATAATTCACGTTTGATATACGTTCACAACTACTGTGCTAGAGAAAAATTTCAAATTTTTTCATTTATTACAAAAATTTTGTTGTCATAAATGATTTTGAAAAAATTACTAAAGAAATCAGATTAGTTATTGAAAATTTTAGTGAAATTTGAAAATTTTTAGTGGAATTTCGTCAAGCTTTGGTAAATCGAATTTTTGTAAACATGCCCTTAATTCGAAGTGAATTATTATCTGGTGTTTTAAATGACCTATGTTATCCGATAAGTCTTAGAGAAATCTTTAAGAATATATGTCATCATCACCCAGAGGTCTCTAAACATTTTCTTAAGAATATTAAATCTGCTCTAGATGCTGGGATGCGTTACGGCTATGTCGATAAAATCAATGATCAGTATCACGCCTTGACTTACAGTATTTTCGAGGACTTGAGTGATCAACCGCTGCATAGTGAATTAGAGGGTAGCGATTTGTTTTATATGAAGCCTCTGGACTTAAATAGAGGATTGGAATATCATAGTGGTATGAGCGAAGCAGTGGACAGTGACAGTAATGAAGGCGAGATAAGTGAAAATGGCGATTTTAAAAATCAAGATGATTAAAAAAATACAATGTTGGTGTCACAGAAGCAAACGACTGAGTGTATTAAAATTCCTTTCTATTCCAATGCAAATTTTCATATTCACACATCAACCATTGTCGTTACAGCATTAATTGTTGAAAGTCTATAAGCCTTTGTTTTTGTTCACTACATAACTCATAAGGATTATAAAGTAATGCCAATTAAAGCAATTCACAATTTTGTTCATATATAGCCAATCGTTTAATAAAAAAATTTTGCGTCTTGAATTGAATAACATAAACTACTGAATGACTTCAATTTTATTACAAAGGGCGCATGTGGAATTAATTAAATCCTTTGCGAGTCAAATAATGAATATCCTGATCGTAGATTTAATACATTATTTAAAATGTCAAGCGGGAAAAGCAGATTCGAAAGTAAAAATGGCGAATACAATTAATTGATCAAACTTAACCTTTATACGATACAAGCTTCTTAAAATTCCTACAATCTATAAAGTACTTTAGACTATCCTGCAGAGATATTAGTGTTGATCTTTTATGTTTTTGTGTGTGCCTTGACTGGTAATGTGATGGAGATTTAATTCAAAGATAACTTCATTGTATGCCTATTTTCGCCAATCTATTTTTCGGTGTTTGAATATATTTCCTACTACTGTTTCATCAAAGATTTTTGTAGTCAAAAGTGTCCCTTTTCATGCATCTACCGAAGATGGAATCGTATGGCAAGAAAAGATGCAAATATCTTTTCCCGACGATTTGGGAAGAATATCGAAATTTTAAGGAAATAATATCTCATAAGTAATGTATTTTTTCCATCTTTTGTAGAGAGAGATTTCAAATTATCTTTTAAGTCAAACGAAAATTGAATTGATGGGATAAGGTAGTGGTGTCACCACTTAGAAGAATTGGAAATGTGTTCGGTAATTGAAATAAGTGAAAACGTTGTAGTGGAACGCGGCCCTTCATTAAATACGCTAGACCATTTCCTCTAAAACATATAATGACCTTTCGAAAAGAGGAGTGGTCGAAAAAGTAGTCCGATCCGCACCATTTTTCATAGCGTTGGTTCTTAGGATAAAACACGTCAGCGTACCAAATTGCGACCTGTAGGTTGAACATAAGAAAACCCAACAGACGGATAGACTAGATCGATGTGGAAAGTGACTCTGAATCGATCAGTATAATAAAAAGATGGGTCTATTTTAAACGCCTTATTTGCCTTATTTGTGAAATGGTCTAACAAGTAGTTCAATCTAATCTACTTGCAGTAGGTCTACTCCGAATTTGAAAGTGGCCAAGAATTTATATAATTTATGGGCGTTTTTAAGCTTGTTTCTGCGCGTTATAAAAGTATTGAAAAAAATGAATGAATTTTGATATACTACAATATTGGGTAGGCGTGGTCAATTTTTTCTATTCCTGTACAGGTGTTACAACAACACCCATAAAATATTCATTCAAAGTTTTGTACATTTATCTGTCACAGTTTATGAGTAATGAGTAAAAAAACAATTTTTCATTCCTTTTGAAAAACAAAGGACGTCTCAGGTTACGTGGTACTGTGGACATGTCCTTCGATAGATTTGGCCCATTTTCAATACCAACTTGCATGCAAGAACTTCAAATGTTTCTGCCAAATTTGAAGTCGATAGCTTTATTTTTGGGACCAGGAGAATGTTTACCATAGATATTACGCAGACGGACGGAGCGACGGACATGCTTGAATCGATTTACAATTTGAAGCTGATCAAGAATACTTTGAATACTTTGTGAGGTCTATGATGCTTCCTTCTGGGCGCTGCAAACCTTTTTGACAAATGATCCTTCGGTGATGGGTACAAAGATGAGGAAAATTTGAAAAGTTATAAATGCAGAAGGTAGCATAAAACTTGTATATATTTAAAAACTTGTATAGATATTTTTAAAAAATATTTAATAATTTTTTTATTTTTATTTCCATGGTAAACTGCGTGCTATTTATGTGCCATTGACTGTTTATATATCAATTAAATGTTGGTGGTGAATATTAAAAAATAAAATGAATAAAAATTTTCTCTTGTTCTTCATACATACATGCGGCATTGATAAATATAGGAAAATATTTAGCGAAATAATTATGTCGTTTACAAAATAATACACTTTACGTGAACGTTAACAAAAATTAAAAATAAAAAAAGAAAAGACAAGAATTTATTATTTTCTTTTTAAGAAAACCATGAAATATAAAATTATTACATTTTAAGACAAAAACAATTTTGTCCTTTGATATCACGAAGTTTGAGTATTATTTCATTTTCGTTTTTTAATATAATAATTTAAGAAGAGTTCTTATAGCATCTTATTTTAAAGACAGCACTTTTACTAAAAGTTGCAAAGTGTACACACAGGCTCTTAGCTAATCATAACAGGCAAATCGTAAATGTTTTTTTTTTTGTTGTTGTGTTGTAGGCGCGATTTACAAAATTTTATACACTTAATATGTTGCGGCAGTATTTACAGTTGATAGGAAAACCTGAAAATTAATAATAAAATAATATAGAAATAAATAAAATGCATTAAATAGAGTGAACAGATAGATTTTGAATTTCAATTATAGACAAAAAAAAAAGTAAGAACATTATAGTCGGGCAAGGCTCGAAGCTTAGATAACCTATATCACTTCGCCTAATACAGTTATTCAGTTATTTTGACTAATAACGTAACAAAACTTACAAAGCCGGCATGTTGGAGGAGGTTCAAAACATCATATGACGTGACCCAATATTCTGAACTTAATACATGTCCGAAAAATATGATCATTTTTCAGTTACCATCGTAAAAAACTAGAAATTAGACTTTCCCTCCATATAAGGGCTTGCTTTTCATGACAGGCCCTATATATGTTAGAGTCTAAACAAGAGACCTATCTGATCCAAATTCCCTACAGTTATTTTTTTTGTTGCTAAATTACTACTATGAACCGATTTTCGTCATAAAATATTAAATATTAAACGCTTTTCTCATTCATAAGAAATCTTATATGGCGTAGGGTCCAAGAAATAGGACCATGTGTTTCACATTTGGTCTACTTATGTCAAATTGTTACATGAAAAATTGGTAATCATAAAATATTAACCAGTAGGCCTTTTTGGCATATAAGGATTTACATGTCCCAAGTATCCTTATATGCTATCCAAAAAAATAGATCCACATGATCCGAATTCGGTAAGGTTGATTTCTTTATCTATTTACTCTTACGAATCAATTTTCATTATGAAATATTGAAAATTAAATCTTTTTACCATATAAAGATTCAGTTTTCATTGGAATAGCCGGCCGAACGAGTTTTCTCAAAAAATTTTGAAATTTGCAGTTTTTTTCCGTATAATGATTTTTTAAAATGAGGTGTTATATGGAGAGTTATCGAAGAAGTGGACAGATCCGAATCGTTTTGAATAGCCTTCGTCTTTGGGTGAATATATTTGAAAAATTGCGATCTATATGCTTTCATTACACATTAGTTTGCTAACAACTTTCCTAATAATTTCGATTTTAATATCAATTCTAGCGGCAAGCAGCTAATATCAAGTTGTGCTTGAAAATAAAAAAAAAAATGAAAGATTACAAGAATCGATTGAAATTGCTCCCCGACGTAGAAAGTTGACGGACGCTTTTGTATAATATTTAATTCGATTTACGTGAACGCGTAAGTCGTTTATCATACCTGTACCTCGAAAGTTGACGTAAAATACAAGAATTTTATAATCGCTTTACATCGAATCTTCAAAACCGATAACAAGTGTAAAAATCATAAAAGTCGGATGGGGCCGATTAAATACTTTACACCACTTCGGCTAATAAAATTCTTCATTTATTTTTCTGATAAAATGTCAAATATTGTTACTTGTTTCATGCTAGCCTTTATATGATAAAATGTCAAATATTGTTACTTGTTTCTGAAGCGAAGTTAAATTTACCAAATTTTTAATCTTCTTGTCGGAAATCGCATTATTCTCGTTATAAAGTTACAAAAAAGTAGTTATTGTTCTCTTATTTATTCTTCATTAGAATCTTTAAATGAGACAGCATCCAAAACATGGGTTAGTTTTCATGTCGAATTACAACCAAATTTTTTTTTACACGTTAGGTACTTTCCTTAGAAAATTGTGCAAAAAAAAAATCGTTTAAAAATATACATGCGACATATGGTAAATTTGGGGGATGTTTCACAACTTTAGAAAATTGTGTAAGATGAAGAAACTCTAAATATTTTCCCAAACATATCGTACAAAAAAAGTAATAATGAAATTCATGTGACATATTTATAAAACAACATCAACTAATTTTTACTATTAAAGAAGTTAAAATTAGTGTATAATGAAAATTCCGTTCATACTACTCGTGATAAATAGATGACTGAAGAGATAGTCATCGTCCTCTATCTATTCTTTCCTTTTTTCTTATAACCCATACCACTTGTGGTACAATCGATATTAAGTTTATACTGATGTATATGTAACTCCCAGGTGTACTTAATCTAGATGAATTGACCGCCTGTGTGTTAATGCGTGTTTATATTCAATCTAAAGGTTGCAGTTTTTGAGATCTTTTCATGAAATTACGTGTTTTGGCCCAGGGTTGTATCGTATTAAAAACGAAATGGATTGGCACATTTTTGTGAAAGCTATCCGTATGATGCCTTAGTCTGATATAGTTGTTATATATATAAAAAAAAAAAAAAAGATCGGCATGTTAAATTAGGGTGAAAATTTGGGTCGAAAGGGACAATTTTTTGAACCCTCTTTGATATGACATTTCCGACGAGGAGTAAGTCTTTATAAGGATCCTACACAAAAAGTTAAACCTTTACATGGGAGTGAGATCTAGTTTTTAATACTTTATGACGAAAGTAGTTGAAGAATGATAAGATTTTGAAGAAGAAGATTAACTTTTGCCTATTCGGACCAACTCAGTTCAGGTTGTACATTTTTATCTAGTAAGGCTTCCATGAAGAGTAAAGTGACAAATTATTAAATCTTAGTACCATGTATCAAGAAAATAAATGGATGTTATATTACGCAAAATAGTGTAGGGTATTTAATAATTGATTTTGCCCGTCTATATTCCTTTTACTTGCTTTTTCTTTTAAAATTTCATTATACTTGAGTATTGTTGCAGTTTTCCACAAATTTTTCTTATTTACATAGTGCTCCTAAATTATTCTCATAGAAACGTAATAAATTGTCGTAGGATGGGATGGTGTGAATGAATGCCAGTATAAGCTTTAATGGATAATATTGT
Source organism: Glossina pallidipes (assembly GCA_000688715.1). NCBI lineage: Eukaryota > Metazoa > Arthropoda > Insecta > Diptera > Glossinidae > Glossina > Glossina pallidipes. The sequence continues at coordinate 237,013 of KK499786.1, read as the reverse complement.
TATCCAATTGTTTATTTCATTTACTTTATCATCGAGATATTGAAGATGTAATCATTTTATTAAAACATTTCCAACACCTAGGAGGAAGCTTTAGAGACCTTATAAAGTATTTACGATTCCGATCAGTATTAAAATCTCAGTCGATTAAAACATTCCCGTCTGTGCGCTCGTGCGATTGCGCCTATATTTTCAAAAGTAAAAGAATTGGGGTCTTTGCCAGTTACATATTAACTACAATTACAATAACAAAAATTTCTATCTAAAATTGAATGAATTATCGAAATTTCATTTACTTCGAATATTCTTAGTTTTCATTTAAGATCGCTGTATAAAAGATTCGGTCACAGGTGAATGTGAAATTCTTGGATCCTTTTCGGTGTTGATGTGAAAGGATTGGTTGACAATAAACGGAAATGATGAGTTATTTAGAAAAATGTCCAACGCTAGTTAGAATTTTCCTTTTTGTTAAACTCATCACCGAAGGATGAGGAATATATTCATTTTGTCAAAAGGTTTGCAACACTCAGAAGGAAGCATCAGAGACTCCACAAAGTAAATATATTTTTGATTAGTATCAAATTTCAAATCGATTTAAGAATGTCTGTCAGTCCGTCTGTCCATCGGTGTAATTTCTGTTGTAAACATTCTCCTGGCCGCAAAAATAAAGCTAGCGACTTTAAATTTGGTAGGAACATTAAAGGTTCTTGCATGCAGGTTGGTATTGAAAATAGGCCAAATCGATCGAAGGACACGTCTACAGTACCACGTAAACTGAGAGCCCCTTTGTTTTCCAAAAGGAATGAAAAATTGTTTTTTTGCTAATTACTCATAACCTATGGCAGATAAATGTACAAAACTTTGGATGAATATTTTATGGGCAATATTGTAGCACCTGCATTAGAATTGCAAAAAATTGACCACGTCTACCCAAAATTATAGAGTATTAATATTTAATTGTTTTTTCAATACCTTTATAAGGTGCAGAAGCAAGCTTAAAAAACCCCATGAAGTGTATAAATTTCAAATTCGAAATGCACCTAAACATGTGTGTCTGTTCGTCTGTCCATCTGGCTGTCTGCGCAACTGTGTAGTATGTGTGGTAAAGCTCCCCCCGTTAGCGAAAGTGAACATATCCTGGCCTACAAACTGGCAAAAGAATTTGGAATTGACCTAAACTTTTCGAAGGACACGCCTATTAGACAGAAACTTTTATTTTGAAAATAGAAAAAATCAGCTGCGCGCATTCCATATTATACAACATGAAAACTTACTTTTTTTATTTTCTTTGTCTTTTATAGGATGACGGCGGTGGATATAAAAGATTCGGTCACGACTGAATATAATTTTCTTACTTGTTTTTTTTTATTTTCGACGTTTCAGTTAGTGTATTGCTCGCTAAAACATAGACTCAGATTTCTTGATATGTCAAAAAATTGAAGCATTAATCTGATAGATTTTTGCCCATCGGTCGTAATCAATGATAACCAAAAGGAATAATATGTGCTATGAAATATCTCATCTTGGTGTTTTATGTTATTATTAAGTCTTTTCTAGCTCACAATATTTTGAGAAGCAGTTGAAAGTAATGAAGTAATATTTGCGGTAATATATGCTCGAAATCGGCATAACGTATGCTGACGATATTTCCGTGACTGTCTGCACTTTGATAAAAATTGCGTTGGACACGGGAAATAAAGTAAAGTATGAAACAAAGATGGTAAATTTACTTTCTTAATGCATAAAGGCTATCTTAGATTGGTCAGATGGTTGTGATTGCGTCGCAGATTCTTCGAAAGTATATAGATATATATTATTGGTTAGCATGAATAGCGTTAAATTTATGAAACGTGTTGAGATGAAAGCAGAACTTATAGTATTTAATTTATGGCAAGTTTTCCCATTTAAAGATCCATATTATACGTCGTTGATCATCGAGTCAATTATCTATGTAATAATTAGAAATATGCAGATATTGTATATTTGATTTTATGAGTATTATCTTGAAGAATTATGAGAGGCTTGCTTAACCCGCGACTTAGTTAATGTTAACATGTAGTGTAATGGAGGCTTTATGTTGAAAAATATCTGATGTATTTTCCGATCTGAATATTTTAGAGAATTATTCAGATTTTTCTCTTTCAAATTTAACATCGGTCTTGTTATCGCTTGTTTTGTATCACAGAACGTCTGTTTGATTTACGTATTTTGATGAATTTCCTTAAAATTTTGATACCATGAAGACAGTTTTGGGTAATAGCTTAGTACGAAGTGTCATTTTTTAAAATTGTTAGGTGAATAGATTTGTTAGCGTATAGAATACACGTTAATGTAAACAAGAAATGTAATTGACTTGCTATAGGGTGTTTTCAAATTGGAAGAAGAAATTAAGATAGAGGAGAGAATTAATTGGAGAAATGCAAGCGATGACATATTCGTCATCGTCGTTATAATTAAATAAATAGAATATCTGTTACGACCTTTATACGAATATCTCTTTTTTTTTTTCTTTTTGAAAAAGATTCAATTATAGCTTTAACAATAGATATACAAGTACATACATTAAATGGCTAAATGGCCATAATTTTCAATGGATTTATTTTAGATTTTCTCTCAGTAATCATAATCATCATAATAATGTTGTTGTTTTTCTTGCTGTTGTTGGTGTTGTTGTTGTTGTTGTTGTTGTTGTGATATAGGTGTCATTCTCGAGCCGTATCCGTTTCTTGATTGTGCTTGCGGCGCTGAGATAATCGTACGCCGGCGGATATCTGTTGATGAAAAATACGAATCACTATTGAAATTATTATTTTCATTTGATTGTTGCTGTTGTTGTGGTGGTTGTGGTTGTTGATGATAAGACTGAGATTGTGACTGTGTTTGATGTGATGGTGATGGTGACGGTGGCACAGATTGATGGTAATGATAATTGGCAGCGGATGATGGATTGCTATTTACAAATGGATCAGATGAAGAGAAACCATTTTGATACGGACGATTATTGTTTTGGTTATTGTTTTGAGGCTGATTGTGATGATTGTGATGAGGCTGATGCGGCGATAGCGGTTTAAGCGTTGGATTGAGAGCATCGTTAAGCGTGACGTCGTAATCGGTCTCGTATAGCTCATCCAAAGTCGCCTTGTTTGAAGTTTGCGGTTCTGGACGTGGTTGCGATACCGGTAGGGGACTACGTGGTGGCAATGTGGTGCGCGGTCCCGCTTCACGCAATAAAGGAACACCGTGCTCAAGCAAGTGTACACCGGAAATGGTAGAACCCATATTTATTTGCATGGAACTCGGACTGGTGTCGGTGGTTTGCGAATCAAGCGGCTTAAGGGCAACACCGACAGGTTGAAGACCGCGCGGTAAATACGGACTGCCACCACGTGAAGGTAAAAATGGACGCTTGACTACACGTACCGAGGCTGGACGATTGACGGCTGCTTGGTTTTTACCGGGTGCAGTCGGTGGATCTGCATCCTCAACTTGTGTTGATTCTGACTCATCGCTAGCAATTGAAGGAATTGGCGGGGTACGTGAGCGACTCGGTAGACTAGGTGCAGCTTTGCGTCGACCTATACCAACAGTCGATGGTCGACTTCTTAGCGGTTTTTGCTCCAGCTCACTGTCAAATTCCTCTTCATCTATTTCTTCAGAAGGCTCGGGAATTCGCGGTTTCTTGGCACTTTTGCGTCCGTTGGGTCTGGAGCGTCTAGCTGGACGTTCATCGTACTCATCGTCAAAAAAGTCAACATCATCGTTAGCATTTGCACGGTTGCGCGTTCGTCCTAAGTAACCATTTCTTCGACGATTAACCCCACGACCTCCGTAACGTTCTTCAACACCATAGTCTTCTTCATCAGCTACTGTTGTTGATTTTTTGGGCTCGATCGTGGGTTTTCTTAGAGTTCTAGTAGGTTTTTGATTACGTCTTCTTGCTATGGGTAATTCATCCTCTTCGATTGGCACGTCATCTACAATGCGCTTACGTGAGTGACCTCGTTGTGCTGGTACGTCCACATAATCTTCGTCTTCATAATAATCGGTTTCATCGTCCTGCGATGAGGCGAGAGGCGGTCTTATCGTGGTTGCTGTTTTCTGTACAGGATACTGAAATTTTTTTTTTTCATTTATAGGAACTGGCCGGGCGATTCGCGGTGGTGCTCTAGGACGGGCATACACTGATGATGGCGCCGCTTTAGGTGTAATGAATTCTTCTAATGGTTTAGGCGTGGTTTTTAGTTTGGGTGCTACATCTTCTTCGGCAGCATCAGCATCTTGATCGAAAGCATGGGCGTGGGGTTTCTCGTACTCGTCCAAATCGTCGAGATCACTAGCAGTTGAGGGAGTGGGAGGTGGGCGTCTATCATTAACACGTTTGCGACCAGATATACGACGGGGTGGTGATTCCACTGGCTCAGTAAATTCATCAGTGAACACAGTTTGAGATTTTTTGCGACTCGTAATCGGCCTGTCTTCGCTTAGGCTACGTCTTTCATCCGCATTCGCACGTCCAACTAATGAGCCCGGTTTTCGGCTACTTATCTTCCGACGTTCAGCGGTTACCACAGGTTTAGCTCGAGGCTTTGTGCGATCAAGTTTGCGACGTTCAATTTCGTAATCATCATCAATATCGACATCAGGATCATCACGGAAACGATCTCTCGAATTAGGACGTCTAAGGGACAGGAGTAAATAACGCTCATAAAAGATATCAACAACATCTTGAGGTGTGTTTATTACCTAGGTCTTAAGTCTGTCATGTGTTTCTCATCTTCGAGGTAATCGTCTTCATAATCCACCATAGGCTTGCGATGACGAGGTCTCTGTTTGCGTCGGCGGTTCAAACGCTCCTCATAATATTCCTCATCATATTCTTCTTCATCATAATAATAATCGTCTATGGGTCGGCGATTTACAGGTCGTCTTAAAGGCCTCAACGGTCTCACCGGACGTCTTTTAGGCGTGGGAGGAGGTTCTGTTGTCGTTGTGGTGGTCGACGTTGTCGTTGTTGCCATATATAAATCGTCATTCCTAAGTTATTGATCGAGGCTAATAACATTTGATTTATATTATAATAATAATATTAACATACCGATTCCAATATTTCTGCGAACCTTCACAGTCAACATCCGATACAAAATGACATATGAACGTTTTCTGATCAAAGGCTGTAAAGTTGGCGCACAGAAAATCGTGCCGTATACCATAAACACAATGATGGTAAACCTGCAAGCAAAACAACAATGAATCGTAAATTTTTTTGCTAATTTGGAGGTTAGGGTCGTTGTTTAAATACAATGTTTAACTTGAAGTTCCCGTAGTTAATTAATTTACAAATCATTAATATGAACATTTATGCGAATGTTTTCTTACATTGTGAGCACATGAATGGATGGATGGTCATATGCTTTAGATAATTCAGGTCAAGATAATTACTAAACAAAAAAAAAAAATATTAGTCTTAAGAATTACCTGACACTTGTGCTCAATAGAAGCGTAGAAACCGTCATGCAAACCGTCACATTTAAAATGTATATCTTCCTCCGGCGGTACTGTTGCAAAAAATGGATAACTGGATAGGTTATAACTAAAAAAATGTATATGTTTCAAAATTAAAATATATGATCAATGATAGGTAGATCGATTAAAACGCTTACCCTCTTAATTCTCGAGGTAAATTTGGATCCCATATATAATCGATTTGCGGTATACCAGTTAGTTTGGAATTTTTCAAATGCCCCGTTGAATTGTTATTGTCCGACTGAAAATACAAATAAATTGATTCTTATATTTAATGATCTTGCGGTTACGTATTCATTCGCTTTGTCTATATCCCGTCCGCAATTTGATAATAAATATTAAATAAAAGATAGAAAACAATAAATACAAATACAAATGTCATTAACTCCCAAATATAAATCAAAATATTTTGATTTTTATGGAATACACTATTATTTCTATTCTATTCTCTATCGACGTGATCTGAATAGGCAAAGTAATGTTACTTTCACCTTGAAATGTTACCTTATAAACAATAACAAAATGTTATTAATTTGAAATTTTCAGCGTAAGTAAGTGGAACGCATGCATGTTTCAACCAAATAAGGAACTGCTTTGAAAAGCAGTTAAGCTTTGTATCAAACACTTTTGTTTTCGAAAGTTTATTATAAATTTTTATTATTGAGAATAAACAACGAAACGTTTGCAATTTTATTTCGATAATAAGGGAGAAGATACGGAAGAGCATTCGAGAGACAAAAGCAATTGTATCGGGTCATAATATTAAGAATATTGGCAGCAGGGCTGGCGAACAACCAGAGGAAATGCGACGATTGTTATAAATTTACCTAAGGTAGCAAATAATCGTCGAATGATTTCGTCAAATTTAAATTTCCATGTGTTGGATCTAGTTATCCTCGGCGACGGGGGTCCTTTCCTTGAAGAGTTGTCAAGGGTATCACGGGTCATGTGCGTGCAGACTTTCCCACCAATCCAGTCAGCTACTTAGGAGGTCCAGTGCACAATCATTAGGTTATCGAAAAGCTAACGATAGTGTTGTGTGATGGATGCCTGGCATATGCTGGGTTGATTACTTCTCCTAGTACAATTAGTCCAAGGGGGAGACTAATAGGTATGGTTTCCCCGGAAGTATGGGAAATGCGATTTGCAAGTATGAAGTTATGAATACAATGACACGCCCATGCCGATCATTATAAAGTATGTTAATAAGAACTATGGAATCCACGGGGGTCAGGTTGATCATTCACAAAGTCACGAGTACCTTAGTTGGGCGGGTAGAGGTGACTGCAGATATATCCAATCATATTTTGAACGCAGCAATTTAACCAATGTGTGAGGCCTGAATGGTGAGTGTGGCCCTTCGGGGAGTACTCGTGGTGGCTGTGTTTATCTCCAAATGCGGGGACATTAAATAATTGACGGTACTTGATAGGCCTCGCCTCGCCCAGAGCGGAAGGTGTGAGCCTTACCTAAATTTTGATTCTGGTACTTCAGTACTTGGAATAGGCCGTATCCTGCAGGATTGTCTTGCAACTCTGAGGGGTGGCCAATTCGGCTAAATAAATTGCGAATGGTTGTAGGGAACCCGTCTGATTAAGGTTTCATGCCAGGTGCAGATGTTAAATTTGACATAATAACTGCTGCAACTATTATCAAAGGATGCAATTGCAGTAAATTTGTTCATGCAATTGGAACAGAAATATAGAAATACGCATACGAGACCCCTTCAGTATATTCGATTAGCCTAAGGATTTCGAACAGTTTTGTCTTATTCTTCTGTTCGTTCACTTTCCGCCTATGGATTCAACCACAATACGCAAAAGTTATAGTTTTCAGTTCGTAGCAGATATTGGTTTAAAATTTAGTACAACTACTAAACTACTAGTACAACTACTAAATTACTAGCACCGACTAAAATATTGATAAGGAAGGGATCTGTTCCGACTATATAGTAACTTGTAATATATTAACATCTTTTGAAATGGATGTATTTCGCCCACAATAGGGAAAAACTGTAACTTATAAGTCATAGCAGTATTAGGACGGAATCCACTCATTAATATAACAGAAACAAGTAAGAAAGTTATATTCGGCCGAGATCGAATCTGTTATTTTGAAAAAGACTAAAACGAGGAAAAGAACTAAATTTTCATACTCTATAGTATTGGGTGGACGCGGGTGATCTTTTCTATTTCCAGAGTAAAAGTGGAAATTTATATGGTCTGCGTGTTATACTTTAGGAGTAGCAAGCAAAGCGCACGACAAACAAACGTCTACGAAGCATGGGCGCGTGGTCATTGTAGGCGTGTCTTTTGACATTTTCAATTCGTTTCGCAAATTTGTAGACGATATCTTCATTTTTGCAACGGGAGCACACAAACCACAGATACTACGTTTTGGACGGATAGACATGCTTAGGTGTATTCCGAATTTGAAGCTAACTAAGAATTTTTTTTGAAGTTTGCTCTTGCGCGTTACAAAGGTATTGAAAAAAAAAAGGTACATTTTTACACACAGCAATATTGGGTGGGTGTAGTTAGTTCTTCCCATTTGTGTGCAGGTATTATAGTATTGCTAGTAGAATATATGTTCAAATTGTTGTAGATTTATTCAGGTGTAGTTCATGAGTAATGAGCAAAAAATCAATTAATTCCTTCTCACTTTACGTGGTACTGAAGGCGTGTTCTTCGGTCCAATTTGGCCCAATCTACCTGCAAGAACGTTCAACGTTTCTCTCAAATTTGAAGGTGATAGCTTGATAGAGTGTCAACGACATATCGCACATAGACAGACAGACAAACATACAGATAGACATGGCTTAATCAATTCAGAATTTCATGCTGATCAGGAATGTATATACTTTGTGGGGTCTCTAGAGCTTCCTTCCGGGCGTCGCAAACGTTTTGAGAAATTGAATATACCCCTCATCCTTGAGTAAAACTTGTCTATAGAGATGGATCTGGGGGGGGGGGAGATAGATCTAAAACGTGGTGGAAATGTTTTCTAGAGGTAATTGGCACATCTACGAGTACGTCTACCTTTAAAACTTGCTTTCGCAATTTTAATGCATTAGTTTGAGTTAATAGTTATCAAAAATCTCCCGTTTAAAGCGAATCGAATATTGATAAATATGTATTCCTTAATAAAGGATACGGTTGCTCTCGTTATCGAATAGTATATCTAATCGTAAATAACGGTTTGTTACTAATAAATAATGAAGCGAACAATATAATATTATACAATACCTTTTCATCGCCTTCATCGCTAGTCGCCTCTTCTGGTATTGGTGTTGTACTAGTCGTTGTTGTTGTTGATGTTGTTGTTGTTGCTGCTGATGTTATACTTTTCGTTGATGTCGCTATAGAAACTTTTTTAAACGGTCCAGCAGCACTTATGCTATTATATGTGGCTAAAACTAAGAAGAAGAAGAAGAAGAAGAAGAAGAAGAAGAAGAAGAAGAAAGTCTACATTTATTTAAAGCTTATCGCCGAAGGCAGCAAACTTAAGTTTTGCGCATTTGAATTGTTTCTCGGAAAGACTCACTCACCAACTGCTAACAGAAACCATCGTTTACTACTCTTCATTGTTTTTAGTGTTATTAGTGATTGTTAAGTGAGGTGGACTTAAGATCTAAACGAAAACCTGAAATTCAAAAGCAAAACGAATCAATGATTATTTTATTAATGCTTTTTGTATAGAAAAAGGTAAAAATTTATTTAAAACTTTATAAAAATAATATTTGAAGCATATTAAAATTATATAATAATGCCAAGACATAAATTCTTCATGGTTTTTTTTTCAATCTGAAATGTGAAACGTTACAGATCTTGTTATACTTTTCACAGCGTAGAGAGTCGAGTCGTTGATTTCAAGAGAACTGGAATATAATTTTCAAAAGACTGCTACGCAATCATATACACACACACACACACACAGATATGTATAGATACACATATAGGTACACAAGCGCGATCACAGCACACAAAATATTCCTATCTTTAAATATTATTGTATGTGGGTTATTGTTTTGATGAGCCATTCATATGTAGGTATTTAACAAGGAAGTGTCTTTTGTTTATTGCTAAAAAGCAATGCTTTTGGCATATTAAAGAAAATCAAGTTAACGTTAAGGCAGCTTATTCATTTATTAGGAATTGCAGTCACGTGTCACTTTGACACTTTAAGTAACGTTTTTTTGTTGTTTCTCTTTTTGTTTTTCGGTTAAAAGCTTAAAAACCCGCTTCTTTTTTAGGGTAAGACGACAATAATGTCAGTTTTAAACGTTCAAAACAGATATTGTTTCTTAATTTCATTTTTTTTGTTTCTTTTCAATGTAGAACTTTTCGTTCTGTAAACTTAGTTAAATGAAGAAGTCTTGGAAAGTGAGAGCATTTAGAGTAAGTGAAGTTTAAGTTAAGTTTTTTGCCCCAACTTGTTCTGTATATCTTTTGTTAACTCTCTCTCTCTATCTCCCTCTCTCTCTATCTCCCTCTCTCTCTCTCTCCCTCCCTCTCTCTCTCTCTCACACACACACACACACACACACACACACACACACATTCCATATATCGCTCTTTCATTCCTTCTTGTAATACTTATGAACTATCAGCAAAATTGAAACGAAAGACAAATCCAAAATTTATATAGAAATTCTCAAAGATATCAATATATATGAGTTTGGATATAATTACATGCCATTCAGAATATGAATGTAGAGGTACTAGCATAAAGCGGTCGATCATTATTGTTGGATTGAATTAGTGATATAGAGAAGAATATGAAGTAGTGATAAGAATTCGCTCGCTTCGTAGATGTCGTTGTCACAGCCAGTACTAGGAAGAGTATCTACGATAAAAAAGGACAATATTTTGATTACGATCGATTTCGTATAACTCGAGGTGACAAAGTTTTTTATCATCTCTTATTTTAGTGATGGAGGGTTTCACTTTTTATTTAACATGGAAAGAGAAAAGAAAGGAAGAGTGGACAGATAAAGAGATGTGTTCACATTTTTTATACTCACCACCTTCATCGCAAGAAATTCAAAACAAAAAAATAAAATTGAATTTCGGCATTGGTGCGCATGGTCGATTTTTCTTCATTTTTGTACAAGTACTGGAAGACAACCCATAGAATATGCGTGAAAGTTTTCATAGTGTTAGCTGTTTGTAAATAGCAATGAGGTATTATATCGTAGGCGTGTGCTTCGACCGATTTGGCACATTTTCAATATCAAGTTGCATCCAAGAACTTTTATCAACTTTAAAGCTGATATCGTAATTTTTGCGATCGGGAGAATGCTTATCACCGAAGCACAGGTAGATGGACTGACAGACGAGCAGGCCTACATCAATTCAAAGTTTGAGTGTAAAAGAAAAAGTTCCATTAAAAGAAAAAGAATCCATTAAAAATAAAACAAGAGCTAGCAAAAAGAGGATAAGGATAGCTATGTTAGACGAGCATATAATTATTCAAGAGAAGAAGGCACGAATGTTGGAAGCGGTTAAATATTAAAAAGGATAACTAACATACGAACACACGACGCAATACTACAATGACGAAGTACACTAACTTAGGCGGAGTGAGTTCTTTTACTAACTAAATTCTAAAATACCTGTTGATAGACGACGTCAGGATGGCAAAAGGCGAGAGCGAAGAGTATTAAAAATCGGAGATAAAATAATGGCAACGACGACCTACTTAATAAAAATGATTATCTCACTTGGTTTATTACAATCTGAATTATTCATTGAATTCAATTTAGAGATGTCCCTCCATCCCTTCGCTTATTCCAGCCATTCTCAAAGTTTTCAAAGTCAAAACAAAAGATGATTGCGGGCCATAACCTGTAGGAAAGCTTTGAATAGGCGAAAAGACTAGAATTAGTTTGAGAAAAATTCGAAATGTATTTATCCTCCGGTATATGGCATAAAGCGTTTATTTTCTTCTAAAACTTGAACTCTCATGAATCGAAAAGATCATTGAAGGTTTATCTACTGCAACATATTGCTATTGTGTTCGTAATCATTACAGTTTTCTTTCATGTTGACTGCATGTATACCTTATATAGGAGAATATCTGTGACAAATATACTATTTTCGCTCTCTTCATAAGTTAATCAAAACAATCTTATGTTCATAACGTTTGCAATAATTTGAATGCAATGAAAACGCCAGCGATAGGAAGTGAAGTGATTTGCCGAAATCAATGAAATCACTCTCAACGTTATATATATATATTTATATATATATATATATATATATATAAATATATATTGAATATATATATAAAAATATATATTGAATATATATATATAAAAATATTCTGTTTCATATATTAATAGTTGGAGAAATCGTTTTTTTTTTTTTTTTTTTTCAAGTGAAATAAAACACAACAAGATTTTGCCTCACTATCGCTTTGAAGAAAGAGTTGAACAAAAAAAGGAAGCAAGCGAAAAGTGAAGATGTTATAATAATAATATGACGAGTTACAAATTGCGTGAACCGGACAGCATTATAATTACGTTATGCGTGTAGTACCTCGGCAGTTTTGACATGAGAAAAACATAATGAAAAGATAAGTAGTATACGTGTAAGTCCCTTGATTAGGTTAAGTGCATCAGGCAAAGGTGAATTGAAGGATAAGTAAATTTATTGCTTTCAGTTCTCTTAACGAGTGTTCGCTAAAATCGATCGTGATTACTATAAGGAGCACATTTTTCATTTGGTGCACGCAAAGCCAGCGATCCAGGTGTCTTTTATGCGGCACATTATAAATTCTGGGATGTCGTAAGCTCATAGCCAAGGAGTCGAATTTTTTTACTTCAATGCCACAAATATTTTCGGAAAGTTAAAAGCATTACAATGGAGATGTCTCTTTCCATTTTCGCAGGTACACATCTCTTAGTGTCTAACTTTACTACAACAAATAATTAGCTAAACCTGGCCGGGTATGCTCTTCTTATTCATTTACACTGCGATATATTCCGTTTAATTCCGTCTCTGCTAGGCTTTGCAGCATAAATACTTCCTTCTCTTACTTCTTCTTGTTTGAAAATTTATCTCATTGTCTTCTCAATCGATTTTTTCATACTCATATTAAGCTCTCTGCATGAAGAATTTAAAATAAAGTAAGGATTTTTAGTTCCGACAACATTCGGACCGAACTATTTCTTCATTTACTAAAACCATTATATACATAGACATTTACACTTGTGATCTTAAGGACGATTTATAGGGGCAAACATTTCAAAATATGGCTGACTAACGACTCTCCTGCTCACTGCTCGCTGGTTCAATGCACCCGTACGAATCTCACAATCATATTAAGCTTAAATCTAATTCGAAACTCCTTAATATACAACTTATAACTGAACGTGTGGAATCAAAAGGAGATTCCAGACTTTGGCCCTTATCCTATAAAATAAAGCTTTAAACTGGTTGCTGAATTTTAGTCTAAAGTTTTAAGTTGAGCCGTAAACTTTGCTTAAGTAAAATCTTCTCGTCAATTTCAAAAGTTAGCTGAATTGGAACAAGAATTCGCTTGCGATTACAAACAAACAATATATGAATGAATCGATGTACGTGTAAGTCGGATTTTTAATTTGTACAATAACCGATTGAAATGCTGTCAAATCGTAAGAAAATATGATTTTAAGTGTTTACGATATGCGACACATACGACACGATATACAATCGTTGCATTCAATAAATAGATCTTCGCTTACTAGCTGATGAGTCTTAAGGCTTTCTTTAGTAGTGGTCAAAATTGATGAATGTTTTCGAGTTTAGTCGAACGCAGTCGAACAAATCATTGAGACATTTCTCAATCAATAATTATGGCGTTCCATTTAAAATGGCGAAATATACATACATACTCGCTTAGGGATGCTTTCGGCTGGCATTAATTCTTTTTTTTACGAGATTGGAACCCGATTGGCAAACGCAAGGGAGAGGTAACTCAAACAAGTAGACCGTTAACCTTTACTATATTTTCATCTTTTGATTTAAATTCATTTCTTTGATTTAATACCTGGGGTCGGTTTACGATTCTCCTTATCGGGCTGTCGCACGATACGAAAGATCAAAACGCATACAATCGCATTTTGGGCTCGTCGTATGCAATTATAAGGAAATATTTTTGTGGTATAATCGGCATATGAATAACAAAATAATGCAAAGAAGGGGAAGAAAAATGAATAAATAAACAAACTAAATAATGGATGATATAAAAGGTCTCCGCGCTATTGATGCCTATATATCTGACAACACGCACTTGATGGTCTCAAACGAACGTGTGCTTAAAAAGATGAGAACATTTCAGCTTACATTTTTTGTGAAGACAGTTTTTTAAACCTTTGCTTGTGTAAAAAGTGGTTTGTTTTGAAAATGAGCGCAATATCTGAAGAAATAGGCTATGTGATGCTCTTTTATTAGCCAAAAGGTAAGACGTGCAAAAACATGCCGAAAAATTTGTGAAGTGTACGTTGAAAGTGCCGTAAGCGAAAGAAGGACCCAGGAGAGATTTCCTCAATCCCGTTCCGGAAATTTCGATGTCAGAAATGCATCTCGTTCCCGAAAAACTCGATGAACTTTTACAACTGATGGATCAAGATTGGCACGCAAGCTGTAAGGAAATAGCGGAGGCACTAAACATCAACCTGATGACAGTTTGAAAACAGTAGTATTGGAAAGGGAAGTAGTATTGGAAAAGAGTAGCCTACAAAAACAAGACCAAAAAACCGCGGAGACTTTTTATATCACCTATTATTCAATATATATAATAATATATAAAAATATTATATATAATATGTGATAAAATTTGCAAAAGAATTTGATGAAAAAACTTAAATCTGTGAAAAAAAAAATATATAAAAGAAAGTTTAACAAATTGAATTATGTCTGTCTACCTGTGTTCTTTTAAATTGTCTAATTATTCTGTTCTTAATAGCCAGCTTGATGTTGAGTATTACCATATTCAATTTGTCCGTCTACCTACCTAAAGACACCTTAATTATCGCGTTTCCAGCACAGTTTTTAAATAGCTTTTCGTAATCCTATAAGTCCGCTTTTCATCTTTCCCCGAAATTGTTTCGTTAGCTCCATATTCAATAGCGCCATCACTTTTCATATAGTGCCAACACATAAATGCGTGTTTTTGCCAACATTTTGAAATTTCAGAGATTAAGTTATCTCCCTATGACCATTAAATTTATCAAACTTTTCATAGTTTTTGCACCGATATTTTATTCCATTCTCCCTTTAGATGTGAAGTTCAATAGCTATTTTTCTTTCGAGCAAACACTCATACGCAATCGAGTACCATCAACCCGAAATTCAAATCCGTTATCGGGGTGTGCTCGTTAACAACAACCATGAACCGACCCCTAGTCTTACAATGTAAATCGCTACTTATAATTCTTAAAGCAAAGGTGCCACAAATAGTATAAGAACACGCATGCAATAAGAAGTATGTCAAATAAAGAGAGTGCAGAAGAAATACAATAGAATATCTAAATTTTCTTTTATTCTCAACATCGTCTTTAAAAAAAAAACACTTTCCATAAAAAAATTAAAAATACATCTGATTACCTTAATGGACATTAGGTGGCTTTAATTTATGGGAGCTTATTGCAAATTCTCTCATTTTATTAACTAAAACAAGTAAGAAAATTAAATTCGGCCGGGACTGAATCTTTTATACCCATCACCGTTCACCTCCAAAAAAAGACAAAATAAGTCAAAGAACAAAATTTTCATGCTCTATAATGTGGAATGGGCACAGTTGATTTCCTCTATTTTCAAAATACAAAATTTTTGCCTTACAGGCATGCGGGCGTTGTCGGCGGACATGTTTAGATGTGATTCTAAATTTGAAACTGGCCAAGAGTTTATATCCTTTATGGAATTTTTCATGCTTGTTTCTGTACCTTATAAAGGTATTGAAAAAAATGAACGAATTTCGCTGCTTTATAATACCGGGTGGGCGTGGTCAATTTTTTTCATTTTTCTGTGCAAATGTTACATCATCGCCGATAGAATATGCATTCAAATTTTTGTACATTTATTTGCTATAGTTGAAAAGTAATGAGCAAAAAACCAATTTTTCATATCCTTTGAGAAACAGAGGTATTCTCAGTTTCCGTCATGCTGTGAGCATCAAGATCAATCAGCGTGCGATCACTTCCACTGTTTCGGTTAAACTTGAGGTCGATAGCTTCGTTTTTGCAGCCAGAACAATGTTTACAACAGATATGACACAGACGGACAGATGGTCAGATCAACAGACAGACAGATGGATATGTTTAAATCGATTTAGGATTTGATGCGTCTGTGATGCTTCCTTCTGGGCGTTGCAAATGTTTTAACAAAATGAATATACCCCTCATCGATGGGCGATGGATATAAAAAGAGAAAAAACTTACGATCAACATTTTCTATTTTTTTTCCTGCCGCCAAACTTTCATTTCAACCCAATGAATTATTTGATTTTATTTTAATGGTTTTGAAATTTTCATATGAAACTAATGTTAATGATACGTTACGGTGTCTTGAATAAATTAATGATAACACACACACACACGCACACACACACACACGTGCATACATTGGTGCACATGCAAAAAAAAAAATGCAGTTTCCGCGACAAAATGACTTTATCGTCAATAAAAATCGCTAACGAACAACATAAAGTACTTCCTAATGATTAGCATTGAACTGGCACTGAGCAAAATAAACTACAAAAGAAACGCATAAAAGCTTAGTAAACCAAAACGCTCGCCACCTGAATGCTTGCCACAATATTTCAATTAATTTTTAATTTTTATGAATTTTTTTTTTTTTTAATTTTTCATTTTATGTTTTTATACTCACAACTTACACACATACATGTAAATGAATTTTTATTCGAATATAAATATAAATATTTTCAAATAGCAAAGATGGCTACGAATTACATCGTTGGACGATGAAATTGTGACGATTGACGCGTGCGACGATTTTACGGCATTTTTCAAAAATCGTAATTAAAAAAATTTTTTTTTTTTAAATTGATTTTAATTAAATTTAAGCAAAAGAATAAGAAATAAAATTTTTATCACAAAATAATTAGAAGAAGTTCGCATTAAAGTGCTCTTGCAATCGTATATAGTTTGCAACATTACATTATCGGTACAATGCAGTTGTTTTCCTTTGAATGTGAAAACAAACAAAAGGACACGATTGCGATGACGATTAGAATTAGAATTAGCTCGGATCTTAGGGGGCCTAAAGTTACAGAAGAAAGCTTAAATAACTTTATCACGTGTTCTTTTGCTTCCTCGATATCGAGGTTTGAGAAAATAAATATACATAAGTCAGTCTGTCTATTTCTATAGCAGTTGACAAACGTTGTTAGCGCTGTTAATGAAACATAAGCTTGAAAGTTTTGAAACCATTCTTCTCTCTTTGGTTCTTTCCTTTCTTCCCATAATGTTTGATTAATGAAAATTTGATTATGAACTGAATAGCCTTTTTCAGGAGTTGTTTCTATTGTTTAACGTCTACACTGATCTAAATGGTTATATCAGAAAGAGCTTGATGGCCTGATGGCTTACACACAACATCTTACAGTTGTCCATACATCGGGTTTTCGGAATATGGCGTTATTCGGAAATGTTCGAAAAAGTGGCGCGATCGCAATCATTTTCAATAGCTTTCGGGCTTTTCATGGCCCGCAACACATCAGTGTACCAAATTTTATCGCAATATCATAATAACTGCGGCCTATAGGTTGAATACCAGAAAATAAGATAGGCAGGCGGACAGATGGATAGACGAACCCCGATTGGTATGATAAAAGGTGAATCTAGCTCAAGTCCTTCTGGGTGTTGCATACAAGTTCGTACAAGCTTAATATATATCCTCGTAGCAAACGAAAGTCGTGTAGGCCGTAACAAGTAAACAAAGTAATGAGTAAACGAATAAGAAAATAAAGAAATGAAACAAATAGAAACATTATAGTGGGCCATTAAACGGCACCATATCGCCTGATATAATACTTTACTTATTTTTTAAAAGAGCTTTAGTTGCGAAGGATCCTAAAAAATTGATCATAGGAATGCCAAAATTCTACATTGTTGTCATGTTTTGAATGAATGTTTTAAAGGAGAGCGGTGTTTCAAGAATCGGTCCATCAGATCCCAATTTTCTACATTCATTTTCCACTTTAAAATACTATTTCCCATTAGTTCTTGGCGAGAAATTTCGAAAATTGCAAGTTGTTGTCATCTAAAGACTTGTTTCTAATGGGGAAACATGGTTAGACATTAGACGACAAGACGGACATGCAGGTAAGTTAAAAACGATTCAGAAAATGATTACGCATCGATTTGAACTTTACTTAAGCCATTTTGGATGATACGTACAACTGCACATACTATAATATAAGTGATATAAGGTATAAAGGAAATATGAATTTGATAAAATATCGCTTGAGTTGATATCATAAAGGGACCTTAAGTTTCCTATGCGTCATTATATTTGTATGTTAGCCATCCAAAATTTTGAATTAACTTAATGCATAGACGTATTTTTGTCGCAAGTCATCTAGTAGACGTCTCAATATAATAATCAAATGATCAATAAAATATTTGATTATTTTTTTTCATTTAAGTTTAGCGTGAAAGAGATTCTCATTTTTGTGCAGACATTTCCGATAAAGTTCACGCATATTAAAATGCAATAAATTTTAACCCATTTTCTACTACGTATTTAATTTTATATTCAAATATTGTACAATGAAGAAAAAAAAAAATAATATCACACATCGGGCATATGAATTAGTTGCTTATTATAAATGAAATACCTATCGGTATTCTGTGTCCGCTTAATTTGTGGGCAAATAATGTTAATTATGTAATGTGTATGGGAAAATTAAAACAAAAAAAAAAAAATAAATAAATAAATAAATAAATAAATAAATAAAATCGAAATCAACCAATATCGGCATTAAATAATGAGCTTAGCGTAAAATTCAGTTATGACGGACATTATCAATCACTATTATCAAACCTTTTTTTGTTAATCATTATTTTAGATTATGTAATAGTTGTTAGTCATTACTATCATTGACTTTGTTGTTATTGAAAATTGTTGTCCATGATTATCATTTACGTTGGGGTTTGCTGTAATTGAAACAGTGTTTTATTGAAAATAAACCATCATTAACTGCTCTATACCATTGTACAGTTATCCTAAATTGATCGAAAAAGTTATCCGATCCGAATCATATTCATCAATAGCGTTTGTCCTTGGGCCAAAATATGACAGTGTAGCGAATTTCATTAGAATATCTCAAAAAATGCGGCCTGTAGATTGAATATAAGAAAACAGACAGACGGACAGACAAGCTTCGATCGATTCAGAAAGTGATTCTGAGATAATTTTAAATCGCTATAATAAAAGGTGGATCTATCTCAAGTTTTTCTGGGTGTCACATACATACGCACAAACTTTATGTATTCTTGCATCATAAGTGATGTAGTATATAAAAATTGAATAAACATTATAGTGTAGACACATAGAAATGTGTGCAATACATTATTGGATACGTTTTTCCTGCTCTCCTTTCTATTTATTTTTATGGGCCGATATCTTTCAATGCTAAAGTCAGGTTGTCAAAATTGTCAAGAAAAAAAAACTTTCTTTAATATCTTGAATATTCATTTTTCGAAAATCACGCAGTCACCAAGTCTGTAAGATATGTCTTAACAAAAAAAAGAAGACAAATGTTTTTAAAAGTCCTCGAAAACTGCTTGAGAAAAGAAATTTCTGTTAACATAATTTCCTTTTTAAAAATATGAAAGACTTCTTGTACTGGCAGTACTAGCACTGGCAACTGGTGACTCTTGCCTGTTTAATGCGCCGATTCTTATAGAATCCATATACTATTCAATTATTCAACATTTATACCGAAGTATATTGAATTTCCAAGAACGACATCTAATGGATAAATTTGTATCCAATGCCAATACTACTACTATGTAATAATGAATTAGGATTAAAAAATTTCTATTATCTTAACTTTTGTGATCGCGAACTTTCAAATAAAAAACATAAATAAAAAAATATTGAAATATTGAAATAATTCCCTTAAGCTTCCAACCACTAATTGGCGATTCTCCCGAACTTGCTTGATTGTCTTTGACTTCTTTTTTATCAAATTGTAAATCTGTTTTATACCCATTACCTAAGAATAAGGGGTATATTCATTTTGTCAAAACGTTTACAACGTCCAGAAGGAAACATCAGAGACCCCAAAGAGTACACATATCCTTGATCAGCATCAAATTGTAAATCGATCTAAGCATGTCCATCTGTCCACCTGTGTAATGTCTGTTCTAATGTCTGTCTATCGACATCAAACTTGGTAGAAATGTTGGAAGTTCCTGCACGCAGGTTGCTATTGCAAATGGGCCAAATCGAATCAAGGACACGGCCACAGCATCATCTAAACTGAGAAAACCTCTGTTTTTGAAAGGGAATAAAAAATTATTTTTTGCTCATTACAATGTACACAAAGTTGAACGAATATTCGATGGGCGATGTTTGAGCACCTGTAGAATAGTGGAAAAAATTAACCCCGCCTACCCAATATTATAGTTTATCAAAATTAAATTTTTTTTTCAATACCTTTATATGGCATCAAGTATATAAATTCTTGGGCAGTTGCAAATTCGGAACCCACTTAAGAGTGTCCGTTTGTTGTTGCGTCCATTTGTTCGTTTACCAAACTACGTAGTATCTGTGATGCACATTCTCGTGTTCGCAAAAAAATATTTTTCGCTCACAAATTTTGCAAAAGAATTCGAAAATTGCCCAAAGAGATCAAACAACACGCCTACAGAACCAAAACTAGAAACGCCTTTGCTTGTCGTGTCTTTTTTTGCTCTTCGCTCATAAAATACAACACAAAATAAAAAAAATTATTCTATAAAATTGGATAAAATCAGCCATGCCCATTTTTAGAATATGCAAATTTTTAATTTTTTTGCCTTTTTTTCGATCTTTTCTAATTTTCAGTAGAGTTTTCATCATCATAAGACTTTTTTTAGATTTTCAATGCAACTGCACTTTCAATTTCATTTTCATTTAATAAAAAAGTTGCTTGTAAATTGTTTGAAAATTATTAATTTAATTTTTAATTTATAAACTAACGAATCGAACCGAAATATTAAACGATAGTTGTACTAAGTTAATAATAATAATAAAAAAAAAAAAAAAAAAAAAAAAAAAAAAAAAATAAGAAAAGTGTTACATTGATATTCGGACCTCGTATCTTTTAACAATAAAAATTCCCCTTAATTTGTGAACCGTATTATGCATAAGTTTATTGTATCTACGTGCTGTGCTGCTGTGAGATGATTTGGTAAAAATAATTATTTGGCAGTTTTATTAAAATATTTATGTCCAAGTGTTTGTGACCGTCTGCTCGTCTGTTCGTTTGCCTGAAATTTCAAGTATATTAACCTCATCTTACGCTCTCTCGCAAATTCAAAGTAAATATGATGAGATTCTAAGCATTCGATCACACTCAGATCGTTTTTTTGTTTTATTTTTTATAATCTTAGGCATAACAATAAATAAAAATAAACAAAACAAATCCATTTACGTTCAATACCATTACGTTGCCAATTTTTCGCAAAGGTATGTTACTCATGCCGAGAAATGTTATATAAAGTTATTTCATTATTATAAAGAATTAATTACTTATGCAAACATACTTGTACACATGTATGTATGTATGTATGTATGTATGTTAATATTTGCGATTGTGTTGATCTTGTGTGGAACTTGTATGACTGCATTTTAATTCAAATTGTTTTTACATGTGTCAGTGTAATGGATATTATGAATAATTTCCATATTGCATCAAGCGCTCGCAGCAAACTTACACATATTTGTTTGTAATCTAATAACGTGCTTGCAGACACTTGCAGCAAGAACTTGAAACAAGGACAAGCAAGGACTCGAAATTGTCAATGTATTTCCTTCAAATATTTAAAATCTCTCCTCCAAGCATTTAACACAATCCTGAGTACCTGTAACATCGGGCAATATCCAGTTATCGTTACAATTCCAAGTACTTGCAATCGATCCAAATACCTTAGGCAGTAATCATAAGTGCTTGGAGGAATTGATATGATAAGTTGTCCAGGTTTTTTAAGATGTTCATACGGTTAGATGTTCCGTAGAAACGTAATCTTCAAGTATTAGAAAGCCAAAGTATATGTTTAACCGTAAGATTTTCCCCACCATCCCAGATCGGAAGAGTAGTTGCAATGGTATGCCCAAGTCGGGTTCTGGCAAATATTGTGATCTTAATTTTCCCAACTTTGATTGGATGTATAAGTGGAAAGCGCATAAAATTAATATGCGGATTGTGTGAACGGTAGTATGCCCAAGTCGAGTTCTCGCAAACATTGTGATCTTAATTATTCCAACGTTGTGTGAACGGTAGTATGCCCAAGTCGGGTTCTTGCAAATATTGTAATCTTAATTATTCCAACGTTGTGTGAACGGTAGTATGCCCAAGTCGGGTTCTTGCAAATATTGTAATCTTAATTATTCCAACGTTGTGTGAACGGTAGTATGCCCAAGTCGGGTTCTCGCAAATATTGTGATCTTGAGTTTCTCTTGATTGGATGTATAAGTAGAAGGCGGATAGAATTAATATGTGGGTAGTGTGAACGGTAGTACGCCCAAGTTGGGTTCTTGCAAACATTGTGATCTTAATTATCCCAACGTTGTGTGAACGGTAGTATGCCCAAGTCGGGTTCTTGCAAATATTGTGATCTTAATTATCCCAACTTTGATTGGATGTATAAGTGGAAGGCGGATAGAATTAATATGTGGGTAGTCTGAACGGCAGTACTGTCTCTTTCTTTACGTCAATTGTTTCCTGAAGTATATTGGGAAATACTATATCAACAAGTTGATAGTGTAAGTTTTTTTCTCTGCAAAATGCATACGTAAAGGTCATTCGCACAATACAAACCGAACAAAAACAAAAGAAAGAAAAAAACGACAAATTTACATAAATTAACAGTTTTTACTGGTCGTACTTACAATAAATTTTCAACTCAACTGTGCATTAATTGGTCGGTTGACTGGCTAGTTGGCTGCTTAATTTGACGTATATATATATATATATATATATATATATATATATATATATATATATGTGTGTGTGTGTGTGTGGATTTGTACTCGCAGACATATATGAAACTACTCTCGATTTCATTTAAATTTCTAATTTCATTTTCATTAAAACATTGAGAAGATTGTTTTGATGATAAAGTTGCTGTACAAGAGTAAAAAATAACAGCAACAATAATAATAATAAGAAGAAGAAAATCAACAACCTGAAACAAGTTGTAATTGAATTCAAAAAAAAAAAAAAAAAAAAAAAACGAAAAACAAATTATCTACAGTTTAGACCGAATCTTTTAAGACTTATCGAAAGCTTGCTATTTCTTCAATATCTTTTCATAAAGGCATGAAAAAAATAATTTTTCGTTTGTAAAACGAATTAAAAGCGGGTGGCGGGGGAGGGGGGAACTACTATAAATTTTTGAGAAAAGCAATTTTTTTTCATTGGTCTAATTGACGCTTAGACCGTCTTTGAAAGCATGTGGAAAAAAATGCATTAAGTAGAAGAAATTTTGCCGTTCTCTCTCTTGGTAAGTGACAGTCCATTAGTTTTACCCTCTAAGTTCTCAACTTCGAACACTAACTGATGTCTTTAGAAAACTGTTTAAGTTTATTTATAATAGAATTTCCAAGCAAACATAGGTCACATTTTCCATTCGAATTCGCTACAGTATCTTTGAAACGACAGTCTCTAGTGCACACAGGGTAGAATTTTTGGAATTAATTGAATAAAAAGTGGCTCCTTTTTTTGATAGAGAAATGGCCTTTTTTCTAATCAAAATTCCACAACATGCCCTATCTATAAGCATTTAGATTAAGCTCTTTTTTTTATTATTTGTTTTCCTAATTGAAATTTGCATCGTTTACGCTTTTTGCCGCAGGGCAGAGCTAGAAATGACTACGGTCTTGCCATTTTATAATAATTTTCAAAACTAACAATTTTAATATGGGGTATCCCAAAATTCGATCCCCATTTGACAGCGGACAGTTTGGTTCAGTTAGTAAGAATGGAGGACTACGCGAGAGAGCAACACGTTTGCATTGTCAAACAATATTTCGAAAATCATACAAGTTTGGCGGCCATAGTTCGCAAATATGTTCGGAATACTGACTTAACTTCGTCAACTCTGAAGAGAGTAATCAAAAAATTCAGGAACACTGGAGGGCATGTTTTGTGGTCAAATGACTATGCCAGCAAGTTCACCACCACCACTACCATCACCCGTGTATTGAAGAGAAATATTCAACTTTGCACTAACAAACTTCAGCCACATTTATGAGAAATGCTTATGGAAAATTCCGATAAAAGAGCGTCTGATTCATTGCACACATAAACCCTGACTTATATACATTATGATTCACTAAAAAAAAATTCAAGTCTTATGTAAATTTTGGGACACTCTATACCTAAAAGTTTGTACTTATTAAACTCCTCACATAATTTTGTGCTATTAACGCCTTCTTTCAGAATGTGACAGGATCACTACCCGTAAGGGTCACAACGTGATGTAATACGTGATGAAACAACCCTGCTCTCACGAAAATCAATCAATTGAGATGCACATGCCTATAAGTTAATCGGTGACGTTCCGTAAATTTTCCAATCAATCAAAAAGCGCTTACACCTGTTTGTCATCCTCAAAATGAGTTATTATTTTTACCTTATTATGAACACCCACAAGCACCCATTCCATATAAGCCAATGCTGTCTCATAACACATTTAAAAAAAAATTCCCCACTTCTTCCTCTCCTTCTATTGAACGACTTTTAAAGGTTTTCCTCAAGTACTTGCCAGATCGATTTGGAACTTGTAGTGTACTCGTGTTCACATTGAAGAATGCAAGTAGTAATGATGTATGCTTGTTGCTGCGCTTCTGGTCCCAGGTTTCAAAATGGTGATCTTAAATGAGGGCGGGGCCTTAAAAGTCATCCTGCTTTCATAAATTTCCTTCGAAATTCTCTAAAAAAAAAAGACTCGTAATCGTCTTGCATTTAAAAAATCGGAGAATTCTTTACATATCGTGTGCAGTAGGGATTGTTTAGAAATTAAATAGTTTTAGACTCTAGACGGAATTACTATGTTGCACTATAGTGTAAAATAGCATATTTAGCCAAATAGATCGATTAAGAGTCTAGTTGGAACTAAACGATAGTCTGCTTAGATTTCGAACAAATCTAGATTGCATTGCATAGCACTGCATTCAGGTAAATGGTTTTGTACAGCATTAGGCTTAGAAATCACGAAGCTGTAAATCGTATCGCGCAGCAATGAATTTCCCGCAAGAGTAGTCGAGTAGGTAAGGATCGCTTCTATCAAGCCCACGATTGCAGATTCAAATCCAAATGCAATAGAATTTACTTTGCTTGCAGTTACAGTGAGTGAGTCGGCAGTCGATAAAGTCATAACATACACACACGTACCCACCCTCCCCACTAGAATTTTCTCTTTCCTACCTTCTTTCCGATCGTCACCGTGTTTCGTACGAATAGGGGACATGCCCTGAGTGATTGATCATATAGAAAGATTCGTTTAGAAATCGAATAACTTTAAATTATATCGTATAGTACTGTACCTAGACATAAAAGAATTCTAGTCGTTAGTGTCGCGTTTCTAGATCATAGTTTATATTCTAAATGGTAGTACACGGGATTACGTGAAGAAATTATAGAGCTCGAGCTTGCATTGTACCGTACCCTGGGCATGCTAGAACTGAACACAGTATGGAAATTGTGTTGTTGTCTATTTTCCGTCTGCAAATCTTTTTTTTTTTTGCTCATTTTAGAACAAAATGCCTCAACTGGAAGGAGTTTACAACATGACATTGTCGTAATAGTTACGAACATCTCTGTTACTAGATGCTGTTGCGTATGTCGATATATTTTGGTAAAAGTTTGCTACCATTTTTTTTCTATATTTTTCGCCAGTCCTAAGCCTTTTTTTTTTTCTTTCTTCCTCTTTTTTTTTTTTTGAATGAAAATATTCATGCACTTTTTTCAATGATTTTAAGTTTTAAGTTATGTGGAAGATAAAGAATAGTTCGAAAAACGTAAGAAGAAGAAGAAGAAGTCAAATGAAAAATACTATCTACGAATGTTACAAACGCAACAACGATATTATTATGTCTCCCCTTACCGTTGATGCATGTAAGCGAACAAAAAAAAAAAAAAACAAACTTTAAAACTAGTTAACTGGTGTGAAAAAGAAAAAAAAAAAAAAAAAAAAAAAACTAACCAACAAAGATGTTAAATAAAAGAAGATGCTTTAACTTGAATGTTGCGAAAGCCAAGTTTATAAAAACGCCAGTACCAAGTAGAAAAAGAAGATTACTGTGCATTTTAAAAAACCAGTCTTTTTACCCAACAGTTGACACTGCCCAAAAAAAAAAAAAAAACTTGTAGGTTGCTAGTGGACAACACAGTAATAGTGTATACGTAAATTTATGTATGGACTTGTTTTTGCTGCTGCTGCTGCTGCTGCTGCTGCCGTTGTGTGCATCATCATTATCATCATTATGTTTTTTGCATTCTTTTTTTTTTTTTTTTTTTTTTCAAGGTCAGAGATAACAATATGAATTATAACAGCGGTTTTCATTTTCATTCATTATTCAAATATTTAAAACATTACTTAATGCTTAATAACATGAATTAAAGTTGTTTCGTTTCGAGTTAACGCTTTTTCTATTAAGAGTTAACTTTGTTGTTGAGACTTGATTTGCGTTTATCTCATTTGACACTTAAGGTACACTAATACATAATTTCATATGTTTCTCATTTAAATAATTAAACATAGAAATCAAGTTCAATAATTTGTGAAATTTAATATAAGATGAACTATATGTATATATGTGCGTGTGTATTCAAATACTTTCACAGTACGAAAGCAGTGGGTCGATCCCTTTCTCAAAATTTGAAGAGAATAAATAAAAAACTTCTAAGATTTAGTCTTGCATACTATAATGAAGACATCTGAGTATCAATCGTAAGTTATTTGAAAAAATTCGTAGCGAACAACGCAATAAATTTCAAATGAAAATTCTGTGAAAGTTACAGTTTTATGTCTGCAAAAGTCTAATGTTAGTCAAATATGTATTATATTAAAGCCTTCGTTAAGTCGGCCAACATTAATGCCCGGTGAACTTTCAACGAAACTTGAATTTATGAAAGTAAAAAAAAAAAAAAGGTAAATCGTTTTTAAGGATTTGTTACTCTCTGAGCAGATCGAAATGTACGCAGCAATACTGATATACACTTTTTGACAAGGCTCTAAGCTCTCTCAACGATGCTGTCATTATCTCCTTAATCGTGGCAAGTCTACGTCTTGTTATGGATCGTTTTAGGTTTGGGAATAGGACGCAGTCACAGAAGGCCAAATCCACTAAATATGGTGTATTCACGGGTATTGTTTTTGGCCAAAAAATCACAAATAAGCAATGACACGTGAGCTGGCGCATTATCGTGCCATACGATTCACACACACAATATATTCGAAAAATTTGCATAGGATAGCCCGACATTGTCAGAAATCTCTCTTAGAGTGATTCGACGATTCTCCATAACAATTTTCTTCACTGATTCAACATTTTGATCGGGGCATCGTCATTACCATCTTCTCGAACTTTGGTGAAGAGCTTGCTGCAAACATTTGTAAACATTTTCTTTTTTGCTCATAGTAGACTCGCCCAGTTGCCTTAGTTAAAATTTTAAGTGAGTTGAAGCACTTGATTTTATTTTTCACGCAACATTTAATTCTTTAAACCATGTTTTTCGATAGTAAAAAAATCGTCAAGCACAATAGAAAAAAAAAAAATCTCTATATATTCTGTAGATAAATCTACAAAGTATGGATATGCCGGAGCATATGCTTCCCTGTATAAAAACTCTTCACTTGCACTCGAGACGATTGAATTGTCAGTCGCGATTCTTTGCTTACTTGGCAACTAATACGGAACGGAACAGAATATTAATAAAAATTCCAAAATGGCTGTTAATGCCAACATATGTAGGGCAACTTTTCTATCAACATAACAAAAAACAATTTGAAAATCGCATATACGCGGGCCACGAAATTTGAAAAGTCAAGTGCTTTTTTTTTTTTTTTGAACACACCTCGTATATTTTTCTTATTTCTTTTT
The DNA here is from genome assembly GCA_000688715.1 of Glossina pallidipes. NCBI lineage: Eukaryota > Metazoa > Arthropoda > Insecta > Diptera > Glossinidae > Glossina > Glossina pallidipes. Next base: position 209,171 of record KK499786.1, on the reverse strand, counting down.
TAACTTTTAATAAGGAAGATGGACCGACGAAGGCAGCATTAGCGAATACATTAGAAATATGGAATTCTTTTAGAAACACTTTCAATGAACTGATAATGTTAATATACTCGTATCCTAGGAGATGAGAGATTTAAAAAAAAAAAAAAAAAAAAAAAAAAAAAATGCAAAAATAAAGAAAAACATCTTTTAATAAATTTTTTTAATAGTTTCCCCGTTGTCTCTCCGATACGGCCGATATGGCCGCACATGTTAGGCTTATTAAGGCAAACTTTTACACATCAGTTTATAAAATTCATTGTATTCAATGCTTTTGCATAACTAGATAGACAGACATTTTAGCTTCCACTTGTGTTTTTCAACTTTTGCAATAATATGCGTATCTTTTTTTCTTGTTATGTTAATTTGTTTGTTGCATCTTGTAATCTCGCATACATACTTATTACGCAAATGAATTACATTAAAATGCAATTAATTTAGTTTAAAGTATAAATTTCATCTAAGATCTGTGTCTTAGTTGGTGAATAATGAACAAAAACATTTTTTTTCTGTTTTTTTTTTTCCCTTTTAAAAGAGGAAAACTACCGGAAACAAATAATATGGTGAGTTTATGGTAACCGCCTATATGTGCTTTATTTAAAATAAGGAAATAGATTTTATGGTAAATAGAAAGAAAAATAATTAAAAAACAAAAAACACAAAAAAAAAAAGAAAAAAATGCGATAAAGACAGAGAGAGAGAGTGAGTGAGAGTGATATAAAAAAAAAAAAGAGAAGGAGCGAGAGCGATTGTATAGTGAATCTTATAAATATCTACGATTTATCTTGTTGTAATGAAAGTAATATTCACTATTCATCGGCTTCATGCTTCTCGCGAACCATTCCAAAACTCCCCATAACAATTCGAGATATTTACAAAAGTCTAGGCATGATGAACATAAGTTTAAGTTTTATAATAACAAATTTTTATGTTTTTCTTCTTTTTTTTTGTTCCGCCATAGACGCATTCAAAATTATTTGGGTTTATTATTGAAATAATAGAATAATGAAACAAGAAATCTTTCCTTAGTATGAGTGTGAAAGAAGAAGAAGAAGAAGCGGATCACTGCGCGTAAACAATATCATTCTTTTGACATGATATCGCCAAGCTGCCAGAAAGATGGGAAAAGATTGTAGATAATGATGGAAAACATATTGATTAATATATATATTGTACCAATTTTTCTCAACAAATAAATGTCTTTTTCAAGTGAAAACATGAACAAAATATATCCAAGCACAAATTTGATGCAATTATTGCATATATACATGTATTATGCATATATAATCCCTTCTCTTCTTTCATAATTTGGTTACTTGGTAATTATAGACAATTTCTTAGTTCTTACAGTCGCGTATTTCATGCGTCACAAACATTTGGAAAATCTATTATTACACCTATTATGGCTTTCACAATTACTTTAGTTATATTTTATTTTATATTATTTTCATTTCATTCATATTTCGATATTATTTTATATTACTTTCAGTTTATCATCTTTTAATTTGTATTTCTTTTTTGTTTTTGTGTTTTTTATCGTTAATTTCTATTAAATCCCTCATGTATCGTGTTGTGGATTCTATCTATGCTGAATGTAGAATTTAAATTCCCCTAAATTCACTCCACATGAGAAAGTGTAATGCATGTGCAATGCTCTTAATTCATATTAAGATCTACAATATCATAGATGCTCTCTTTTTTCATTTCTTTACATTTACTCTCTCATTAACTATTGACTCTCTGTTGACATTTTAGTTTTATTTGGCAGTTTTTTATCTTGCAATTCTTAGTTTAGCAGAGGAAATTGCAAATATTAAATTAGAATTTTTGTAAATAATCATTTATTTCGTGATTTGAAATTGCCGGACAACAGATAAAAAAAGATACTCAATAGTGAATAATTAAGTGTTAAATTAATAATTAATAAAATAGCAAAAAGGTAAAAGCAATGCGTTGGTGTTTTCTATAGAAGCTTTCATTTTTGTTGCTTCTTCTTCTTTTTTTTTGCGTCACTTGATGCTATATGGCGAAATTTGTGTGTACGATTGATTTATGTAAATCGAGTGTTCTCTGTGCCTATACATACTCAAGGCACTTCTGCATATTAAAGGATAAGCGGCAACTTGTCGATTTATTTTGCCAAAAATTGATATTTATTTCGTTCATTTTAAATAAGATGACATGTGTAATGCGTGAGTGCTTTGATCGGAAATTTAAGAAAAAGTAAGTAATAATTTATATTGTATTTTTCATAAAGTATTTCTTTAATTTTTATACCCATCACCGAGGGATGGCGGGTATATTCCTTTTGTCAAAACGTTTGCAACGCCCAGAAGGAAGCATTAGAGACCCCATAAAGTATATATATTCTTGATCAGCATTAAATTCTAAATCGATTTAAATTTATCCGTCTGTCCGTCTGTATAATGTTCGTTCCTGCCCGCGAAAGTGAAGCTATCAACTTCAAATTTGGTAGAAACATTGGAAGTTCTTTCACGGAGATTGGTATTAAAAATGGGCCAAATCAGTCCAAGGACACGCATACAGTACTATGTAAAGTGAGGACACCTTGTTTTTTTCAAAAGGAATACAAAAGGAATAAGCTCATTAACTACAGCAGAATAATGTACAAAAATTTTAATGCATATTCTATTGGCGATGCTGTAGCATTTGCGCACAAAAATGGAAAAAAGTGACTAAGCCTATCCGATGTTACGGTGTATCAAAATTTAATTTTTTAATTTATAAATTCTAAATTTGAAAATGTATGAATTCGTGGCCAGTTTCAAATTTGGAAGCATCTACACATCTCCGTTTGTTCGTTTGTCCCTCTGTCTATCTGCGCAGCTGTGTAGTATTTGTGGTAAACATTCTTCCGTTGGTAAAAGTAAAGAAATTGCCTACTAATCGGCAAAAGAATTTGAAAGTGATTTAAAGTTTTCAAAGGATAAGCCCCACACGCCTATGGGGCAAAAACTTTTATTTTGAAAATAGAAAAAGGTCAGCCTCGTGTCTTTCTCTCTCTTCAGTTCTTTTATGTTTATGTCTTTTTTACGATAATGGTGATCGGTATAAAAGATTCGGTCACGATCGAATGTAATTTTCTTAGTAGCTAGTAGTAGTTACTCTTAATAGGGAGCTTACACTTCTGGCGACGTAATTTCAACTCTAGCGGGATCTGTTCGACAATTGAAGAACAGCATTTTTATACTACTTGTGGTACATTATACCTGGAGTATATTAACTTTGTGCGAAAGTATGTATCAACCGGAAGCACTTGAGATAAAGCCAGCTTTTATTATACGTAAGCTTGTGTATCCGCTTGTCCCTCCGTCTGTGTGTCTGCGTTCTTTTCTTGAGTTTTATCTGCAGGCCGCAATTATCGAGATAATTTTTATGAAATCTGGTATATTGACGTCTTTCGGCCCAAAGACGTACTCTACGAACATTTTACACATTTTAAACGGCGTTACCGTAAACAATTTATGCCATAGAAAAGTTTACGTTTGTATGGTGTTACATTAATGCCGTCGATTTTTATTGAATTCAAAAGCAGCAAGCGCAGAACTTAACGGTAGGTATTAATAAATTCGGTCTAAGCTAAATATAATTTCTTTGTTGTTTCTTACTTTTATTGATAGCAAAAATTTACGTAAATTTGTATTGCTTTGCTATAAAACAAGGAATTAACCGAGCAATGAATGCATTTGTCGTTGTATTACATGGCAAAAGAAAAATCATAACACAACAATAAACAAATAGCATTAAAAACAATAATAAACGCAGGTGAAATTCGCATGAATAAGAAAATAACAAAAAATTTATTATAATAATAGCAATAATGATGATTTAACAAACTTTACAATAGAAAAATTGTTTGTATACAAAAAACAAAAAAAAAAAAATTACATACCATAAATATGAAATGCTTATATGCATACGTACATGTATATATATACATATGTGTATATATTGTATATACATGCATATGTATATGTATATACACATATATATATATACATATGTATAACAATTTTTACGATATCTAACATATCTTTCAAAAACTTGGAACAAATTGACTCTACTCGTACATTTGTAAGTGTTCAGTTTTCTAATTCCGGATATTTTTTGAATTCAACTTATTTTCTGACCTCCGTCTGTCCTTGATATGAAATTTGTTCGATATTTTAAGCTAAATTTGAAGATTTACTTGTTCGACAATCTAAGCCAACCTGCGCCAAGACTTTATTTGTCTTTGGTAAGAGTCGTGATTAATACGCGGGTTCAAATCTGAGTGCGGTAAAGTTTCCTTTGATCATAGCTTTATCGAGTGTTCAACCGGTTAAGGCATAAGGCACTTATCAATTGGCCACACAGACCCAGTAGACTGCGGCTACCTGCCTATATCTTCCCCTCTTTTCTTCTCTCTGGTCGTCACAGCTTTACACGAATAGGGGGCATAAAAAAAATTTTTTTTTTTTTGAAAAAAATTGTTATTATGGACACCCACTAAACGAATTTTCTTTACAAAAGCTTGATTGGTTCATTAACCGTCAAGTGCATTACACTGTTTTCTCGAAAACCATATGTATGGCGAAAATAACAAACAATTATAATTTGTTTAAAACAAAATAAAAATAATAATAAAAAAAAATAAAAAACACCACAAACTGGTTATAGACATGCCCTCATTTTGCTTTCTTACGAACCTATCAGCCAGTTTCCCTAAGTTTTATGGGTCATTAAATTGTGTTATCTCGAAGTACACTCAGCGCGTTAGTAAGCAGGCACCACAGCCATTCAACTCTTCCGTATGTACAAAATTATTGCCGCAAGCTGGTAACACAAACGTGTCTTTTTCTAAGAACAACGCTTAGTCCACAAATTTGTTGCATTTCCTTCGCTTTCTCAAGTTCTTTACATTATTGTCACGATAACGAGCATTTATGACGATTTGAATATTTTCACAAGACATGTAATTATTTGCTAAACAGAGCGAATCATGCTAAAACGCGCTTAATATTGATCAAAAAGTTGTCGTAGCATATTTTCTACAACTTAAAGCATAATAAATGTTATGACATAATCGTTAAACATGCTAATGAAAATGAGTCCCCTCGAAAGCAAAAACAAGAGAAAAAAAAAAAACAAAATAAAACCTAAACATAATTTATCCGCATGTACACGAGGTCGATTTTAAAGTTTTAAATTTCAATTTCATAACAATATTAGCAGTAGATCGGGTATTGCTAAACGATTCCGAAATCAATTCAATTCTCAATGTATTCGAATTTTTTCAAAGTAATTTTTGCCAAAATCAGCAGACATACGGACATGTCTATAGCGATAAGAAACTTTATACATTTCTGAGGCTCGCATATGGAGCACACAGAGCCAATATATCTGCTATTTACGATTATAAGACAAAAAAAAAAAAAAAAAAAAATTAAAAAATTAAAAACATTTATACATAAAAAAAAGTAAAATTGATGTATTTTTTGAAAATAAAAGTCATGCTAAACGCTTTGCAACGCTTGAAATATTTTGCAAAACTCATTTTGGTAGTTAAACAGATAGGGAGAGAGAGAGAGAGAGAGAAAGAAAGAAAGGTAAAATAAATTGAATAAATATTCAATTGTTGTAGGATTTAGAAATTGAAACGCATAGTTAAGTAAATTGTTTGCAATTTTGCTTTGTATTCAATATTACGCTGGAAGAAGTTTTTCTTTTTGTTTTACTAAAACTTACCTTAAAATATGGAAATAGAAAATGGAGACGATAATGACGAAGTTTTAATTAATTAATCCAAATATTTGAATTAAATTTTTTTTGTTTTTACAAATTCACTAACAAAAATATATGGAAAAAGGAAAAAATTAAAATATTTATATATATGAATATTTATGTTTTATGCATAAAACTTGCAAAGTGCTGAGATAAGAAAAATTTTTGGAAAAAAATTTTTCATTTATTATTTGCTTTTTTAATTAGCTTCTTTTCTTCTATAATTTTTGCTTATTTTTGATTTTTGATTTTCCTTTTTTTTTGTTTTATAATTTTAATTAATGTTAAATGTGATAAAAGTAAAGAAAATCAACGAAAAACGAATGAACGAATACGGTTTTCTTTATCGTTCACGTAAACATGAAAAGCAACACTAATACTAATGAAAATATGTTATAAAGAAAAATACACTTCGTAATAATTTCAAATCTTTGTAATAGTAATGAATATTTAACAAGTTTTATTATCTCGATTTTATTATTTTTATTTTCATATATATTTATTTTTTATTTTTTATGTGGAATTTTTTTTTTTTATTTATTTATTTTATTATCATTTTTTTTTAACACCTATTTAACAGATTTGTTATTATTTAATTTAATTTTTTAATGCTTGTTTTTGTTTTAATTTTTTATTTCAAATAATTTGATTTTAAATTCAATTTCATTATATCAATCACCCAACAGAAAAGTGTGCCGCAAAGTCAGTTAGCCTATATTAAGCATTATATTTCAAGTCGACTACTTAGTTGGGCATGAAGAAGAGTGCATTTCTCGTAATAGTTAAAATGACAAAAATTTTTACCTAAATAGTGCATTATCGATGTTATTTTAATGGACAGCTAGCTAGATCCAAGCCTAGAATGTCCAGATGTACGATTGGTGAGAACAGTGAAAAGTTTTTTATGTAAAACTTAAAAATAATTTTCAATAGGAACTACTCGCTATCTAATCTATCCTTAAGCGTAGATCTTAAATTGGGGGTGTAATACAATTTGGATATTTTAGAGGCAGAACATTCAGTCAGCGTGAATAGTTAAATTGATCTAAAAGTGTCCGCTAGTCCGTTAGACTTACTTGCGACTTGGGCACTCATAGAGAAGTTGAAGGCTTTTATCGGCAGAGCAATCCTTTTCTCTACGGATGTCCAACCACGGCAGTCTGGGGAATACAAAAGAAATACAATCTTTACTAGAAACCAGGACATTTTCGTCGTCTGTTCGGTCGATCATTGGGAAAGCTATGACAAAATAAGCCTTAGCGGAAACATTTTGATCCTATGGGTGTCGGGTAATCGTTCATGTTTTATATGATGTTTCGCAAGGGTCAGAAAATTCAGTTGTAACGAAATTTGGAGGAGGAGTGTAAAGTGCAAAGTAAGCGATTGTTTCACCCAAAGAACGGGAAAGCTTTCGGATAGACTTCGTATTAAGCAGGCACCATTGCTGCATCATATTGTTCGATAGCATTCTTTTCTGTCTCTGCACTTTTATGCTTTTTCAAGGGCTGCGAACTTATCCAGCCACTATAAAGCTCCTGCGATTGAAGGTAAATCTTGATAAAAAAGTATTCACAATTTGGTAAAATTATTGCAGAGTTCATTCATTCATTCCGCCGTGATCAAATCGCAGGCTTGAAAAAATCGAAATGTCGTAGACAATTGAGATGATATTTCACACAAGCAAACCAATATGGTATATAATTAAAACGGACTCGTATCGGTTTTAGCTGTCTCAAGCCCGTCATAAAGAAACAAATGTCTATGAATTTGTTTTTCTTAGTCTTAATCAGAGATAGGAAATATAATTCTGTGATGAGTATTTGATTTTTAGATTAAATGTAACTCTGGTATTCGAGAGTGTGGAGCCAATTTCAACTAGAGCTTCGAATTTACAAAAATTGTTCGCAAAAATGTCGCATTTATATCTACCATTATAGTTAGGTAGACAGGATAAACATATTATGGAATTTTTGATTTTTTTTGAGCACCGACCGTCGATAGGCGCTCAACTAGCCAGGAGTGTGACCGAGGTGATTAAACATGTATCCAATATCGACTGGATATGAATATATAAGTGTCTTGATGGTACGTGCGGAATGGAATATTTAGTATACTTGCATTTGCGTTGCAGTTAAGCCAAGTCAAGTATCTTCGAGAGCCCTTAAAGGACTGCTCATCTTATCGATTAATCCATTTGCAGTGTTGATGTGTGAAAAATCAATTAATTGGTATGAAATTTTAGTTTGTTTTATCAATGCTCCGATTTCGAGAAGAGATGGAGGAAGGCGAACATCCTTTGTCTGTTAGGGCCAAGTGAACTGTTGCCATGCAGAATTGAGTGCAAAAAGGATTTTAAATAGATAATTATATGACTTTCTTATAAATCTCTTTGATAATTGCTCTCTTTGATCTGACTGTATGTAGGAGAGCTTGTTGCTAGATGCAATAAAATTTCTCTGTCAAATATTATGCTCTATAAATTTCTACTCACGTTAATGGCGTAGTTGCACGGTAATTAGAAGACACAGATTTGCAGAATTGCAGAACCAACGCAAGAACCAATGGGCAATTAGCAATTATATAGAAACAATGTTACAGACATGGGACCTATTTAGGAGGCATCAATCCTAGACGTAGACATAATGTGCCCAATGAGGGAATTATCCTAGTGAAATTTGGGGGATCTATCAGGAGGCGTCCAGTTTCTTCTCTATAGTATTCGGACAAGAAAAGCTGGGCAGAACTGGGCTTGAGATCAGCGGCTTGGAGTATGGAGTTTGTTGTATTTCCTTCTCGGTTATTGAATAATATATGAAAATCTATCTTATTAGAGATATTCTGGTACCACAGGAATCAGATAATCTCATCGATTGAAATCGAAAACCGAACCATGAATTTTAGATAAAAAAGAAAACACGAGACTTTGGGGGGACACGATATCAATTAAACACTAAATTGGAAATAAACTCTCTTGTGCTAGCTAACTGGAAGAGAGCAAGAGACTAAATAGCGAGTGTCCGTGAGAAACTACTACGTTGCTGGTACAGCTGGAGGTACAGTTAAGCGTCCTTGGAATATTTACTTTTTCGGAAAACGCCAATATATCTACAGTGCAGTATACCAATATGTTGTTATGAAGAACTTATGTCTTTTTAGGCCAATTAATGCTACCTAATGTCCCGCTACATGAATCTGCGATAGCTTACATTGTCTGATAGCGTAAATATTTTCAGAAATTTTAAGCAAAGACACTTGGAAAATTATCTTTGTGCTAAGCTTTTTATCTCCAATTTCCAATGTCTGTATTAACCGTTTGGCTTTAGGAGTCTTTTCATTGATGCCATTGCAATGATTAATTTAAGACATAGATATATACATATATATGTTCCATTGTTTATGTAATATATAGGTAATCCTTAGATTATAATCTGGTGCTAAGATTTCCATGAAAACAAAAACAAGTTTGGTCGCCTTTCGAGGCAAAGAATTAATGGTTAATGGACTTCGTCTGGCGTAAGCAAGCCCTGCTGGTAGGCAGGCTGCCTGCCATCGTAATCTAATCTCAATATAATCGAATGGTGTACATGTTTCCATTAAAACCCCCTTTTTCCAATATAATCGCAAAAGTCGTTGAAAGATTAAAAGATGTTTGAGGATATCGAAAGCTATGCCTATCACTTAAGAGAATTTAAACCTTGCAGTATTCGGAGGAGGTGTGAAATACTGCAGCTTGTTATTGCAAGTCAGTTCGTCTTAAGAGACAATTGTTTATGTTTCGATCTAAGTGCTCCACCGAAATATTTAATCATTTGTTGTTCAAATCACGTCACGTATACGTCACATTATGCTACGTACGCTATGCAATAAAATGGATTTAGGTAAAAAGTAATTTCGATCTGGGTAGTGGATATTAAAGATTCGCTATAAAACATATACCGTATAATTTTCTTAGCGATTTTGTTTTAATGTATTTTTCTTTATTTCATGTTTCTTTTAATTTCGCTTTATTTTATTTTCATTGATTTATTTATTTATTTTTTTCCAATTTCTTTTATTTCCTTTTTCTATTTTTTATATATTCTTGTTGTAATAGTATCATCATTATTATTATTATTATTATTATTATTATTATTTTTATATTTTTTTTTGCCTTTTGTTTTGTTTTTCTTACTTTACTAACAACTCTTGTTAACAAAAAAAAAATATTTCTTTTTCTTCTTTTACTCGATTTAGCCAAGTTAAGTGCTATATTGGTTATTCCATGCAACACTTATTTAAATTTTTCATTTTTTTTGTTGTTTGGTTATAACAGTGACTGTGTTAGAGAGCAAAGCAACAACAACTTCACTTGTATTGCACTTATTTTTTATTTTTTGTTTCTTTTTGTTTTTGGTATACGTTACGCGTTTTCTTTCACTTGATTTTTACGAACCGTTCACTTAGCTGCTCATTTGCAGACTAAATTTGTTCACTTGTTGGCCAACATGTTGTTGGCTTATTTAGCAATTTAACATTTTGCTTATTATTATTGTTGCTCGCTATCCCTGTGTGTTGTTAGTAGATAACACTTAAGTTGCTCACTTGGATTTTTCTTTTCTACATTCGTTGTCTGCCTTTGCCGGATCTCAGTTTTTCCTCTTCTTCTTCTTCTTCTTCTTCTTCTTCTGTGTTTTTTTTTTTCTTTTTTTGCGCATATATCTACGCTTACGTTACTCGCTTACGGTTTACTCATTTTTTATTCTGAGATTCTCTTTTTTTTTATGTTCATTAGTTTTATTTTAGCTTTCGTTTATCGCCGCTTAAGAGCAACTACTCCGTCCATCATACGCAAGATTAAGTTTATCAAAAGTTTTGTTATATTTAAAAAAATTCTACTCATTCTGGTCTATCCTTTGACGTCACGATTGCAATGTTGAAACATTAATGCATATATCAGATTAGATCAAAATTAAAAGCATTTTGAAAACACTTTTTGCGCAGCATTTCTTTTACTTACTGTTGTCAAGTTTCAAACGCATTAGCTATCGGGCTTAAACATCTTACTCTCTGGTTAAATTATACTTACATTAGATTGTGTTACAACAACAGCCATATTCTAATTTTGTTAAAATATACTTACGCTTACATGATCTGTTACGCTTACATTTCGCCCATACGGTTTCGATGGAATTTTATAATTTTCTTTGGGGTCGATGTAAAAAAAGACTAAAACAAATGAATGGCGTGAAGGGATTCGAACTTCGATTAAAACCGCTTCCGCTTACTAAGCTCATTAAGTTTAAGCGATCGTTTGCTATGGACATTAAGTGTAGTGTAATCGTGCATTATTCGAAAAAGCTGTAAAGACCTCTGAGTTCTTTCGAATTGCTGACTAAAAACCGTTGGAATTTGTCAATAAAAATGAAGGAAAAAAGCAAAAATTTTGATATAAGAAAATTATATTCGGCTATAGTCGAATTTTTTATACCTATCACTTTGATGTTGACAAATTAAAAAACCATACACGATATAGTTTGGATGGGCGTAGATGATTTTTGCCATTCTTGTCTAAGGAACTAAGGAGGTACAAGGGAAGCAAAAGAATATCAGCTGAAAAATATGCGTAGAAAATTTTACAAAAAAAAAAATGTTTTTTCTGTTTTTGAAAAAAAGTTAGTAAAGTAAGTTAAATGTAGTTTCTATTTATACGGCACTATAGGCTTGATTTATGATTTTAAACTTGAAGCGGATATTTTCACTTTTGCCACTACGAGAATGTATATAATACAGACGGATAGATGGACATGTTCAAATAGATTCAGAATTTTATACTAATCAAGGCTATGTACACATTGTAGGGTCTCTGCAGCTTCTTTTTATATTTTGCAAATGTTGTGACAAACTATTTATACTTTTCTTATTTCCGCGATGGTGAGTATAAAAAGACGATGCCAGATTTTAGGGTTCAGAGATACACATTTAACAACTTTTCGGTTATATTTATTCTTGATTGGTCTAAAGCCTTGAATGGATTTTGTGTTTTCCTTGCGCTTGTCTACTTTCCTTGGAAGTTGCGTTAGGCAGTCCAAGCTTTGCCCATATATTGTTGGTTGGTAGTTAAATTAAATACGGATACATTTAGCAATGGACTGTAACTTACAGTTCATGGTAGATATTAATCTTAAAGCTTGAATAAAAACAATCTGCACGATCTGATTTTTTCGCTTAAAACACCCTAACGTTAGCATAAGCGGGCGGGGCGGATAGACAAGCATAGTTCGATTCAAAATGTGTTATATTGATTAAGAATATATATATATCTATATGTATATATATATAAAGTATATATATATATTATATATATATATATATATATATACGCTGTATACTATATATATATATATATCTATATATATATATATATATATACTATATACTATATATATATTTTATATATATATATACTTATATATATATACTTTATAGAATCTCTAAAGCTTCCTTCTGCATGTTGCAAACGCGTTGACAAAGTAAATATACCCAAAAACTTATATAATTTGATTAGATCGAAATTTTCAATATTTTGTGAACGATATTTGATTGTAATTTAGAGACAAGATTGAATCGCTCCATATATATATTGATTGATCACAGATCGTGTCCTTCTGTCTTGCTGATTTAGCACACATGCTATGCATTACAGTTAAAATTTTTGATTTCAGCGGCGATTTTTTAATAAAACCAATATTAACGCACTTCTCTTTGGCTATATATGGCATGATGTTTGGTAAGTAGAATCTTAGAAATTGGAATATGATGAAGAGATTCTTTGAGGAAAGTTTGACGACATAACCTAAAACTTTCAACTCAAATCTCGACAATTTTGCAATCATTACGAAATGATTCTAATTTTGATGATTTCGAATTTTTAATTGAGATAATAGTATAGGATAGGAAACGAACTTTGTTCCTTATAGGCAAAGGTATTTATTTGCTTAGCATAAATAAACGATCAGTTGAATGAAGAGATAGACATGTTTACGCTTACCAATAATGTACACATTTTATAATAAGTCCGATGCTTGTCATTGGTATAGAAAAGGCAAAGACGAACTGTTGCGAAGAGACGATATTTGAAGCCATGATAAATGATAAGACAAGCAATGCAATGAATAAAAAATGTTTAAATAAAATTTAATGAATTTTCAATTGAATTTTTTTTCACACTTGATTATTCCCGTCAGGCTTATTTATCGGTTATAAATCTTTTAATTCTACTCTTACATTTTAATATGCATAAAAGAAGAGTGGATTGATTTTTGAATTCTGGCCACAACACCAGAGGATCCATAAACTTGAGATGTACTTTTTTTTTTGTTTTTTTAAGAAGACTTCTTTAAAGCAAAGACAGAATTCATTCTCAAATACGTCATCATTCAAATGGTTACTATAGCTTCTCTTAGGGGAACGAACAATCTTCGAAGAACTTGTGCTTTAAATTTGATTTAACTTCACCCATAGCGCATTCAATACTCGTTCTTAATGTATGAATAAAATCCGGCCAACGGTTTCCCATAACTCGCCAAGAATTAATTGAAAAATCATCAGCTTCTTGGAGGCCATTTTAGAATTGGAATTTTTTGCATCACTAAACTTATCACGTGATCACTAAATAAATCGTTGGTCACGTTCTTAAAATCAAATGTTGTTAAAAAAAAAAAAAAAATACTTTAACATCGATTTCTAGCGCTCTGCCTTCACGGTAACAGGATCTGATTTCCCATTTTCCACTCACTTCAAACGAATAACGATTGAATTGCCGTACACCGAACGGTCAATTTTACGTAAGTTATTCAAGTTGTCTCAAACATAATTTGCGAAACCATCTCGACGCTGTAAATGAATCGTGCGTGAGAGAGTAATTTTCTTGAAAAGCTTGTAATTTTGATAAGGGATATGTTAAAGCTAGGGTAACAACCTTGCAAACTTTTCTGAACGCAGAAAGAAGAAGAAGAAGAGGAAGAAGAAGAAGTAGAAGAAGAAGAAGAAGAAAGAATGATTTCAACCTACGGCGCGCAATATCAAGAAAACTTCATAGCACCCTTGGGAGAAAAATCCCTTTATGGCTAGAAGCGTTTTTTTCTAGCACATTTGTTTAAAGTTTCCTGGATGAAATTATTATTTCAATAGGTTTTCTAAATCTTGCTGAATAATTTACAAATATTTGATGAAACTTCAACTTCGATGTCGACGTCAAATGTAATGCCTTCACAGTTGTTTTCCTCCCACTTTAGTGACAACAAACATACCGGGCATGGGATTTACATCCGATCTTCTAACGTATGTATATGTACAAAGCATTGAATTTTTCCGATTTTAAATGACACTTGTTATCGCTCCTAATCAGCTGATCATTAATTAAAGATCAATCGAGTTGTGAGTAAAGCGTTTGACATAATTAAAATTGATTTCAATACAAAAACAGCAAGAATAGCATACGATTTTCAGAAATTTTTGCGGAAGTTTTGAGATTGTAAGCAAGCTTGACTTTCGCGTTGGGAACTTAAATATTTTTATTGTGAAGTGTGATATCTCATCTCGCAGAAATAAGAATTTCAAGCGAACATTGTATGTAAAAGAAAAAAAAAAAAAAAAAAAACGTTGCCACGCTTCATAGTGACCACGAAATAAGCGATCTTCATGTGTTCATGGGTTTCGTTTCAACTTCACCTCAAGGCAAATTTGTTTCGGCTATGTGTTATCATAACGATGCTGAGTGCAGGAAATTGACCTGTTCTTGCATGTTTTTTCTCTTTTTTTTCTTTCAGCTTGATTTGGTTTTAAATTAATTATAATACCTTTTCAAGGTATTAATTAATTGAACATTTTGTGTCATCTTAAAAAGTATCGATTGTCAACTCTCGCTCTGAGAGAAACTTCGATTGAAACAAGTTTTGAATCGAAGTTGTCTTATCTTTTAAATGTCAACGCTAATCAAGGTGCATAGACAGACAAATAATTCGATATTCCTTCTTTTCTTTGCAAACTAATCACTCGCGGGGATTACGACTATGATCAATTTCTCTCAATCTTCTCTTTATATAATATGTCTCTTACTTTTTTTCGTTTTTTTTTTTTGTTTTTTTTTGCTTTTTCGTAAAAGAGACCTCTCTTGGCCGCCACCTACCTCTCTGTTATAGGCGTTTGTCTTCTATGAAAATGAACTATTAACCAACAAAATAATTGAAAATATTTAAGTTTTAAGCTAGCATTTCATTTATAATGTACAAGCTTGAAGAGAGAGAGAGAGAGCAACAACAACAACAACAACAACAAAAACAACAACAATTGAAATTGAAACCGAACGGAAAATAATTTAATTACAAAAGACTCTTATATGTGCATGTTTAAGTATATGTGATGAAAATATCTTAACCAGATAATAAGGCAATGAAGTAATTGGTTAAGAGACAATAAATGTCTTTCTTCTACACAAACAGAGCATTTAAATAAATTATAATAACAACACGTAATGCAATAGTATTGTAAATAAACAAAACGTATAAAATATGAAAAAAAAAAAAAACACAAAAAAAAGAAAACAAAAAGAAACAAGAAACCTGTTGAACGACAAAAAAAAAAAACATGTTATTAATAGAGTGAATGAAAACTACTCTACAGGAAAACATATATGGATTAATAATGTTAACTATCGGATGGAAAAATCAAAACGAAGGCGAGAGTTAGAGAATAAAAATCAATTTGAACCGATTTTTATACTCACCACCGAAATGATTTCAGACGTTCAGAACTAACATCAAACATCAGACACTGTACAAAATTTACATATGCCAGACCTGAATCACTGCTCACACTCGCACATACAACAGCTCAAAATGAATAACTTGCGCACTTGCCAGACATAAGCTGAAAATTTCATATTATGAGAGTCCAATGCTAACTACGAATTGGAGGAATTTAGAACTGTACTGATTGCAATGATTTAACTAATTAATCAGAATCGGGCAACGGCTTGAAGATTGTGTATGTTAATGTCTACTTTGATCCTTTCTCAATTAGTAAAAATGAGCGGTTTCGCATAAACCAAGAAGTTAAAGCCTCTGGCAATTAAAAGCGATTGCATTTTCCGCGGTACATTCCAGTAAGTGAATCGAAGGGTGAGTTTTCCCATTGAACAGTCAACAGAGATTGTTCCGCCGTCATTTCAGCCGACTAATTTCGAGACATGTTGGGAAAATTGTAGGCATCCAATTCATACTAACGACTACTCTAAATTACATCGAACCTTTTTTGCATTGCGAAGCCTTATGACAACTGCTACGACGCCATCCCAGCCGGCTGCTTGGGCTTTTAGGGCCAGTCGCCTTATATTGGTGGAACATGGAACAAAAACGGTGAAAGGATGGAAGTACTGAAAACGAAGCTCGATAGAGAGAACTTTTAGTGAAAAATTCTACACAAAGTGAACAAGTCTCACAAGTGGAACGTATCTCCATCTGGAATTCAGGAGGCTACCAGTGGCGTTTTCTTACTTCGTGCGAAATTGGGTGGTGTCGTCTTAAGCCTTCACGACAAGAATCCACCTCAAAGGGCTCGAGACATGACAGCTTTCTTATGTTTAGTTTGATTTGTAGGTTATGCTATAGCAAACGGATCTCTCATTAGATGTCTAAAGTCTGTGGACGGGTTTAGACCAATTTAAAAGTTCGATCACGCTTAGGCTATATAGTGCGAATTTGTAGCTTTTTTTTATCTTAATTTGAATAGAATGCCTAGGGTCAATGGGCGGTTCGTTGCATATTTCTGAGTTGAAACGAAATAAGAGAAAGTATATGGAAGGTAATCGACTTCCGGTCGGTGGAATACGAAAAATTCAATATGAATATATTTTGTAAAAAAATGATTTGATTGGACTCGCCCATGATAGCGCATATTTGATCTTGTCATACGTAGCTTTTTTACTATCTAATAATTACTATTAAGAATAGTAAATTAAATGATTTGATATGTGGCGTCACATAATGAGAGGATGCTGTCTTGTCTTTTTCAACGCATCTTGATAGGTGCGACTGTACAAATATCTCAGAAATTTAATCTATTTTTGGTTTTGTTTTTTTTTTTTTTTATAATAAAATGATGGATGATGGCATAGATTTACTGGCACTCTTTAGATGGTAAAGTATTTACTTTGCGTACATACGCTATATCGATCTGAAGTGAAGAGGTATTCTCAGGAGTTGAGCTATACACTGATATACCGCAATATACGTGTATATGCTTTATGTATACGCATTTGTTTTTATGGTATTGCAGTGAGAGGGCTTAACGTGTCCGTGGATAATACTCAAATCACAATATTCGCGCAAACATGCAAACAAATATTTAATGCACGCACACAGCCATAAATATCGTACAACAAGCAAATGATTAATATTGGGTGCGTTGTATTTAGTGCTTAAAAACAAATATGATTGAAATTAATAAAAGAAAAAAAAATAATATTTAATTTTTTTTTTTTTTTTTTTTGTATAATTCGATAAAATCGGCTTAGATAGTTTTGCAGCTGTTTGATTTGCAAAATCCTATGTAAATACGATTATGAACGACAGACGATGCGGCATGACAGCAAACAAATGAAATAAAGCGTGCCAAACGTGTATTGGCATCGTTTGGGAGTGGAACGGTGTGTGTGTGTGTGTGTGTGTGTGTGTGTGTGTGTGTGTGTGTGTGTGTGTGTGTGTATGTATGTATGCGTGTATGGAGAATGTCGTGTTAAATACCGCAAGTATCGTTATTACGTCACATGACATAAATATGTGAAAGTTAAATGAACACCAACAGCACAGTAACAGCAACAGCCACAGCAATTACAATCGAGCAAATACAGTCTAGCAATACTTTTGTATTGAAGGCATTAACGTAAGAAAAGAAAAAACAGCGCAATTAAAAATGTATAAATGTATGTAGATAAGTATTCGTCTAATGCTATGCTTAACGAATAAAGATCTTAGAGCGCATGTGTGCATACTTTGAGAGTCTGCCACACCGAGCAATGCACAAGCACTCATTCATTCATTCATTCATTCATTCATTCATTCATTTCACTCATTCCATTCCAATGCATTACGTTAGAAGCGATGACGATTTGAGATCACGATCAACAATGTGATCGAATATTTAAGTTACAGTAAACTTTGGTTGCACTAGCGTTACTTAACTCAAAAGTACTACTACCACTATTACTACTGCCACTGTTTACAACTATTACTGCCACACAATCAGACCCAGTTACTATGCAGTTAGTTATACAACGTAATTATGTTAGCAGTAGGTGAACCATATACAATAATTTTATTACTTTTAAGGGAAAACATTTACTATTACGATTAAAGCAAGTGTAAAATAAGTTAAAATCATATAATTATTTATTGTTTTTACGTCACTCGATCAGTCAATTACGCCTTAGGACCTCTCTTGAAATACTATTGTTAATTACCCTAACAAATAAAAAAAATTAAACGAAACAAGCAAAGCGTGCGACTATGCCTTTCAAACTCTAATACATTGGATTGAATCGATCATTCATTGTTGAAATGATTTATTATTGAGTGCAAAGGAAATCGATGAAATTCCTTTGAAATTATCTCCGACCTAAATGAGATCAATAAACGTTCACCGACCAAAGTCATAACGAAATTGAAAATCAAAATTTCCGCCAAGAAAATTGGATCAATTCGTTTGAGGTTTGAGCTGTTCGATGAGGTCAATGAACGTTCGCCGACCAAAGTCATATCGAGATTGAAAATCATGATTCTCACCAAGAAAATTGAATCAATTCGATTGAGGTTATAGACGATCTATCATAAATGAGATCAATAAACGTTCACCGGTCAAAGGCATAAGTATATTGAAAATCATGATTTCCGTCAAGAAAATCGAATCAATTCCTTTGAGGTTATGTTCGATTTATTACAAATAAGGTCGATAAAGATTTGCCAAAGTCATAATTATATTGAAAATCAAAATTTCCGCGAAGAAAATCAAATCAATTCCTTTGAGGTTATGTTCTGTCTATTACAAACGAGATTAATAACGTTTCGCCGACTAAAGTCACAACCATATTGAAATATCATCATTTCCGCTAAGAAAATTGAATCAATTTCTTTGAGGTTATATACGATCTATTACAAATGAGCTCAGTAAACGTTCACCGACCAAAGTCATAACTATATTGAAAATCAATATTTTCGCCAAGAAAATCGAATCAATTCCTTTGAGGTTATGTACGATCTATTACAAATCAGATCGATCGAATTTGATCGACGAAAATAAGCGGAATTCTGTTTAAGACCAAAATATCCGCAATGAAGTCGCACACACTTTTTATACGCGAAAAATACACTCTCTTTCCTATTTTCCTTCATGGACCGATGAATAATTCAAAATTTCGTATGCGTTATTAATTTCGATATACACTTTCTTTAAACGTCAAAGCAAAGCTAGACTTTCATTCGACGACAATCCATACTCTAAGGCTTAAGTTTAACATCGAAGTTTGAAACGGATCTTAGGCATGCTTAGTTAAGAAAAAAAAGGTTGGGACCGAGGATGCAGGATCGAAGATGAAAACATTGAATAGCATAGAATAAGATAAACAGCGAATAAGTTGGGCAAGTTACGTAAGATTGACGTGGATTATAATCATGTAAGCTCTCTTTCGAGTGAATTAACTTTTGACTTTAATTGATTAACTTAACTGCAATTTAGAAAATGTACTTCTTTATGGCCATAGGGTATTAATAACATTAAGTATAATTTTTACTTGTTTATTAAAATACTATTAAGCATTTTATATAAGTAGCAGTTATTATCTGTTGGTGGCCTTAAGGGCAAATAAAGATGATATAAAGTATAGTTTTCATTATGTTTTGTAATCATTAGTCAAAAGGTGATGCGCATTGCTTCAAGTAATTTTTATTCAACTTTTTTTTTCATTTTTTTTTTTTTTGCGAGTTTTGTAGTATATATGGCATTAATATATTTCACAAATATGAATCTATTTCAATTATCATATATATTGAATGTTTAAAACACTTATAATGCATTCTCTTCAAGCTTTTGAAATTAATTTATTTAATTAATTATATAAAAAAATTAATATCAACAAGATAGTATTTATTTATTTCTTTGGGGATTCCAAAGCGAGTGTAAGAGAGACGTAATGCCAGGGAATATTGATGGAGAAAGTGAAAATTTGAAGAAAAATATTTAAAGAAGTCTTGATGTCTTCTATATCGAAATCTACATGTCAGCAGCTTGTCATGCAAATGTCAAGCGGCAATAACTGCGAAATTCGGACAGAAAATTTTGCATGAGTGATAAAGAAAATAATTATTACTTTTTAACGATTATTAAGATTTATCTCAATACATTTTGTTTAGCGAGTCCATTTTTTCAATACTTGTAGAGTCTAAAAACCCTATCACCCTATAAATTTGGATATTATTTGTTCACTTAAAGATTTGTCAATTTTTTTTCCTTTACTTTTTTGTTTGCTTTAAATCTTTTTTCTTCCAACATGGCTTTCGAAAACGAAGATCTACGGTCACCAATCTGTTAAAGTTTACTCATCATGTTTTCAAGGCTTTTTCTAGTGGCGCTCGCACTGATGTCATATACACTGATTTTAGCAAAGCGTTTAATTTGATTACTACTACTACTACTGATAAACTACTTAGCTTTAAATTCCAAGCCTCTGGCTTCGCTTTCTATTTAACTTCATCACCTCGGATGAATTGCCCGTGATGTCTGGCATACGTCAAGGCACCTACTTAGGACCCATGTTATGTAATCTATACATTAATGACTTGCCCTCGGTGATTAAATCAGCCAGATCTTAATGTATATGCTGATGACGTGAACTGGTTTTCTTCCTTTTCGGTAGAATCACAATCACATCAGCTTCAAATTGACTTGAATAATTTGGTTGGTTCTCAATAAGGAAGTCATTCATTATTCAGTAAGCGTTCTATTTGACCATAGGTTACGTTTTAATTTGTATATTGAGCTTTTGTTAAGCAAAACTAGGTCCGTGCTTGCTTTTATAAAGAAGTGGTCCGAAGAGCTTGATGATGCTTACATTACGAAAATGCTGTACATGTATTTGGTTAGACCTATACTCGAGTATGCCTCTGTTGTGTAGACTCCTTCCTCTAAGTGCTATGTAGATTCAATTGAATCTGTTCAAAAGCAATTTTTACTTTTTGTCCTTAGGAGTTTGGGTTGGGACCTGACTGGCTCTCTTCCTCCCTATGAAAACAGCTTGCTTCTGTTATCCTAACCGTCTCTTGAGAATTGTAGATTTTTTCATGACGTTTCCTTCTTAATCAAAGTAATAAACGGTACTATAGACTCGCCCGCCTTATTTGATGAATTAAGCTTTAATGTCCCTAACCGCTTCTCTAGCCCGTTCATCTTGATTCAGCTTAGCCAATGTAAATACAATTATGAGCCGTTTAACCCGCTCAGAGTTGTTTGCAGAAACCTAAATGATGTCTATCATTTATTCGCATTATCGGACTCTTTGCGTAATACGCGCGATCTACCCATGTCGTACTTAAACTAACATGCGTTCGTAATATCTCACGTTTTTTTTTTCTTTCTTTTCGAAAATTATATGGTGTTGTTAAGGTATCGGTTGCCAAGCTTATGCATGTTTGCAATGGTTTAGGGCAATGTCTCCTATCTGTACAACACGGCGACGGAGTGAGGATGGGCAAGGAGATAGGATGGTTGGAGATGGCCATAGTCTAGTGGGTGATTGTCCAGTCGGCAAGTGTTAGGTCTTCATCGACTCAGGTATCGCCACTATACTTACAATTCATAATTTCTACCGCACTTGAGAGTTGACCGATCACGAACACTGACTTGGTATTAGCGATTCTTACTTACTGTGCTACTCGGGGCAATAATGTGGTTTCTGTCTTCAAATGTTGCAAAATATTGCAAAATGTTTTATAGTCAGTTAGGGCCAAACATTAAATACCCTACGTTACTGTGTAGTAAAATTCGCCGTCTCTTTTTGGCTTTATCGTTATGGTGAAGCGATATTATTGATCCCGACTGTATAATCTAATCCTATTTGATGGCTACACATGAAAAGTTTCTATATGAGAGTCAATCGAAAAAAAAAGAAGAATAAGAAGAAGAATCGAAATTTCGGCTGCCATCAATTCTTCTTAAGTGTTTACCAAACACAATTAAAAGTTCAGTGCAAAGATGCCTTCGATCGTGCGGATGTATACAAGACCTGGAACGACCTGAGATGGTCTCATCTTTCATTATACAAACTCAAGATGACTGACTAATCTTGTTGAAAGAAAGGTAAGATTTTCTAATGAATTCATATTTGATATCTAGCGCGGATTTATTTCTCTCACTTTTTCCTTTCATTCAAGGAACTTTGTTTTCGCTGCAAACATCCAAGCATCAAGCTTTCTTAGTCAATTCCTTTTTTTCAGTCTTTTCGTGGAATATTGAAAATATAAATAAATATTCTGTAGCTTTTTAATTTATTTCTTTTCAAAGTAAATGCTTTGCCTAAAAAACATTTATTATTTTCTATATACATAATGTATCCGTTCATATTTATATATGTATATATATTTATATCTATGTATGTGTGTGTGTGTGTGTGTGTGTGTGTGTACATAATGTATCCGTTCATATTTATATATGTATATATATTTATATCTATGTATGTGTGTGTGTGTGTGTGTGTGTGTGTGTACATAATGTATCCGTTCATATTTATATATGTATATATAT
>KK499786.1:155881-186424 GCA_000688715.1 Glossina pallidipes | reverse complement strand
TGTGTGTGTGTGTGTGTGTGTGTGTGTGTGTGTGTGTGTGTGTGTGTGTGTGTGTGTGTGTGTGTGTGTGTGTGTGTGTTTCTTACATATGTATATATGTATGTGCGTTTGTGTATTTCATATATACATATATATATATATGTATACATATATATTGTAAGTCAGAGCTTGTTACACAAGTTTTATTGCTTTATTTTAAAAGTGATACGAAAACTATTTTATTGCTAATGATTTCAATTAATGCTATGTTGTAGTTTTTGTTTTTGTTTTTCTGTTTTTTTTTCCATCTTTTGTATCTTAAATAGATGTGTTTTCACATTATATACACAAAATGACCCTGTCCCCCATGACTGCTGTAAACATAAACGTTGTTTACCGCAACTTAATCTTAAGTGGATCATTGGCTTTTCTCTCTCTCTTTTTCTTTCCTCTCTCTCCCTCTCTCTCTCTCCCTATGGAATTATTGAATAAAAGTACAAGTCTGAGCTTCTGTCTATAGTTATTAGGACGTGTTTTCCTTATTGTTAATTGAAAAAAAAAAAAAAAATAAATAAATAAAATCGCTCGTAAATGTAATGGAAGGACAGCGCATATAAATTCAATGATTTCGACCTGTTACGTTAATATTTTCCAGCGAAACATTCAATGCATTTAGTATGAATAGATTTTTACATTTTCTGACGGTTGTTATTGTTTGTTATTCTACGCTTGTGCTTGTGCATGTTTATTATGCGGTTTGCCTCTCTCTTAAGGCCTTGATACATATTGTTAAAATACATTGTTTGTTTATTTATATATTGGAGTGTTTTTTATTTTTTATTATTATATTTATTTATTTTGTTTTGTTGCCTTAAGTTATGTGCACTTAGAAGGGTTAGAAAATTACAGATTTCCAATATGTTTCGGCGAATTGTTTTTTACTCGTCATAATTTCAATTTATTCTTCATATTTTCAAACTTAGCCATGGCGAATATCTATCTATTCTGTACGTATCGAATTTTCTTGCTGAGTACGCGTCCCGTTTAATCAATTTTAAGTAACGTAACTATTTCGATTTAAACGTGAAATGGGCAAACATCATATATTTATGTGAAGCATATATGAAGAGAAAATAAATAAATAATAGATGTGCCAATAAAGTCTCT
Organism: Glossina pallidipes; assembly: GCA_000688715.1. NCBI lineage: Eukaryota > Metazoa > Arthropoda > Insecta > Diptera > Glossinidae > Glossina > Glossina pallidipes. The sequence continues at coordinate 185,278 of KK499786.1, read as the reverse complement.
ACACTGAAATTGGTGCGTTCGGTATGCTTTCTTTCGCTATTTGGAGTGTATCGGGCTTAGATATTAGTTCTTTTGCACGCTATAAGATTGAGGTATTTACAAACTGTCATTCTGTGGGGGAGTGTAGGGTGTAAAGACGTGGATTTAATATTCTGTTTACTGTTAAGTTGCCTTGAAGTGAAAATGCAATAAGTTGCAAAGCAGTTAGAAAGTAGTTTGCAAGAGTTTCTGCAAAAAATTTCAGTCATGTAGACAGACGTTCATCGTTCTAGAGCCACGCGAAAGTTTTTGTGGAGTAGAAAATCCACCTCATATTGAAAAAAGCACAAGTCAACAAGCAATTTCACTTTCACAAAAATATGAAAGAAATGAAAAGCGTTCTTGTATAACTCTGCTCCTCAAATTGATACGACCGCTTGAAAATGGATCCCGAAAGAAAAGCATGGGTTTATTTAGGATAGCCATCCATATATGTTGCATAGCAGAACGAATATTCATGCCCAGAAAGTGCTACTGTGGGTTTCGAGGGATCGCAGACGAGTCATCGACTGTAAACTTGCAAAGTCTGTTGAAACTGTTGTATACATGTGAACGATACCAAGTCCAGTTAATCAAATGAAGTGACACGGTTGAGGAAAGAAAGGGAACTCGAAAGACATTGAATGCAAAGTGAACTTAAATTCGGGACAACAATTTCGTCGCCTTACATTTTATTCTTCAGATGTACCTCCTTCCGATTATCACTTGTTCAGCAATTAGTAAACGCTGAAAATGCGGGAAAATCGCGCGTTTGATCGCTATTTTGCTTCGAAAGTACGAAATTTTTATTAAGAAAAAAGCTCTTTGACCCTAGCTAGAGTGAGCGCTCAGTCGGTAAAGGCATAACACTTATCGATAGGTGACTGCCGCCAATTTCTCCCTATTTCTTTCGATTTCCATTCGTCTTTCTGAGAGTCCCCGTATTGCACGAATGGAGAACATCTCCCAAATTAATTAAAATATATATGTCGATCTAAGCTTGTCTGTGTGTCTGTCTGTCTGTCCACCTTACATTCTTGTATTAAACCTAGAGTTCTCAAATTTTGAGATGTTTATTATATTGACATGTTTTGCCCCAGGGATGAACGCTATTGAAAATGGTTCGGATTGGAACATTTATTTGACCATTTCCTATATAACTCCTCAGTTTAAAATGTTGCTGAATAAATATCTATCTGTATTGAGCGAACTGATGTAGGGTATTTAATGGCGCGCAGTATTCCACAATAAATTTTTTTTAGTTTCATTGGTTTGTGGTAATATCTTTGGCATCTATGAACAGTTTCATGTCAATATAATTCTCAATAGCAACATAGAAAGCTGATCTTCTCAATTTTCACTGTCTGTGATCTCGTCGAGCAAAAGATTTGCATTCAATTTTCTGTATAGAATGAATATTCCGCAAAAACGTTGAGGATGTTACACGGACAGGTTGTATAGGGATGATCCTAGGGCGCAAAAAAAAGTGCACAAGTGCTATCGAAATCTGATCTCAGGACGAACAGCACCTTGGACAACCATCAACATCTACGGATGATAGTCACATCAAGAAAACGAAAGATTTGGTTTTAGAAAATCGTCGATCGATACTTAGGGATTTTGCTGAGGGGGCGAGAATTTCATATGAATCAAGCCAAACAACTTTAAAAAAACTATTTGAGCCTCAAACGCATCAAATTCGAATTGGTTCCAAAAACACCTACTGATCTTTCAAGAAACAATGTATTCGCCTGATTTAACACTCTGCGAAGTCGTCCATTCAAGGTCGTCCCGGAAAAAGACTTCTCCGATTGTTTTGAGAATTGGCATCAGTGCGCTGCATCAGGTGGGGAGTACTTAAAAGGCTGCGAATTTGTTTTGAGAAAATAAGTAAAGGTATTTTTAATTTTTAAATAAATTTATGTGTATTTGAATGAAGGCATACGCGTACATGTATAAACGAATCGTTCCTGCTTTCATGGGTCATCTGAATTAGAAGAAAGAAAATTTATGGAAATATCCTGTCATTTTGAAAGATCGGTTTTCGAGAAAGATGCGTTTAAAGTTTCACGTACTCGCAATACCGCTTTACAACAATATTTGGAAAATGAAATTTTGCCACGCCTATAATTATGTTTTTATTTTCATTTTCAAATACTTAAGCGATTACATAAATAAATCAAAAAAAAAAAAAAAATTGAACATCAATTTTTTGTAACTTTGGAGAGCTCTCCCGGACAACGGATCGCAAAATAAAAGGGATTGCTAGGGACGACTTAAAGTTTAATGGTTCATCAGGTTCCTATCATGTGTATATATATCTATGTGTATATTCGATCGCAAAGAGCCAGAGAGTTTGGGCCAACAACTAATGTGCAATCAAATGAACAAAATCTCAATCATCGTGTAATTTATCAATAAAGAAAATATAAAATTTTTATTAATACATAATTTTTGCTTTTGTTTTTTTTTTTTTTTTTTTTTTTTTTTTTTTTGACACATAAAACTAGTTTCAGCGATATTTATATTTGATTTCATCATATATGCAAACAAACAAGCAAACAATAGATATAAACTTAAAAGCTACATAAATATCAATGTATAAGAAAATCTAACACAAATCTAAACACTTTATCTACGGTACTATTAGTCGATGATTTGATTGTGAGAGACGCTGGCACATTATCAATATTTTCCGTGTCGTAATTTATCAAATACCATTCAGCCAAAAAATATAATACTAAAGTGGTGATAGCAAACTTCAAATAAATTTTCAAAATGTCAAAGATAATCTCAAACAATATTTTCATATATGTTAACATGATGATCAATATGATGTTCCTTAAGATTCTCAGCTCGGTGATGATTTACTTTTGCAAATAGCATTCCTGGATGGGCATCAAACAAATGCTCATTTAATGACTTTTTAATATTGTTCGTACGAACGGCAGCAAATATCTGGGAAAGAAAAAAAAAAAACATTTGGTTTTTAATTTTTTATTTATTTTATTTTTTATTAATTGCATTATAATACATATAAAGATTGATTAATTCGTTAATCAATACAATCCGTAATATCAACAGGAATTTATTTGACTTGCGTAGAGGTTGAGGTTATACCAATACTTGACTAACAGATCGATCAATAATTCGCAAGATAATCGTAGAATAACTGAGTAGAGGTTGAGGTTATACCAATACTTGACTAACAGATCGATCAATAATTCCCGAGATAATCGTAGAGTAATTGAGTAGAGGTTGGGGTTATACCAATACTTGACTAACAGATCGATCAATAATTCGCGAGATAATCGTAGAATAACTGAGTAGAGGTTGAGGTTATACCAATACTTGACTAACACATCGACCAATAATTCCCGAGATAATCGTGTAATAATCTTTTCATTATTTTTAAAAAATTTGTCAATTCTCCAACGATGTTTATCAAAATTTCGTATCATTTCTTTTACAGAGGTTACAGTAGTTTTGGCTGACCTTACTCTTATTATTGTCAAAATAATACAAAATATTCGAATTTCGTTTGTTGATGTAAACATTGTTGTTTTAATCGTAGAAAATATCATTTGCATTGTCTTGAAAGGTGCTAAGACAACTGATGTTGTCGGTGGCGAACATCGATCATACTGAAGGAAGTGAACTTTGGTTAATTTAGAAAATTTCAAAGGAAAATGTGTGAAATATATTCACCATTTGCATGGGAAAGCTGTTCTCCAAATTGATACGGCCTTCAATCGAAGTGGAACGGATCCATTGCTTAACAATTTTATGACGACAAGAGCAAAATTGCATGAAATGTAGTTCGAATTGTTCGCGTTACCATATTCTCTTGATCTGCCGGCTGGTGATCATTATTTGTTTGTAAATGTGAAAGGCTGGCTCGAAACAAAATAGATTTGGAAGAAGTCATTACGGAAGCGTATTTTAAGAGGCTTGATAAATCGTTGTACAAAAACGTCTCGAAATGCTCGGAAAGCGTTGAATTGATTGCGTCTCTCCTGAAGAAGTCTATATGGAAGAATAAGGTCGAATTTTGCCAAAAAAAAAAAACAAGTAAAAAAGTTGTATTCGGCAGGGACCGAATCTCGTACACCCACCGCTATGTTTTTTGCATTCTACTCTCCAAGTGCTTTTATTTGATACCCATATCGCTGGTATTAGTAAGAAAAAATTAATCACGATGTCCATCATATTCATTTTAAAATTAACCCATTTTTAGGCAGAAAATATATCTTCATTTGAGAAGTGTATAAAATAGTTTTAAACATTCGGTGTTGTTTGCGTTATGATAAGTAAGCATAAAACCTCAAAAAAGTGAAAAAAAACAACTAAAATTTAATCACTTTTAACTTAATGTGAGCATTGCCGATTCGTTCCATTTATGGACCGAGAGAGGGAAGTGTCTCGTAAAGCAAATGTGGAAAATTTTAGCCTTCTAACTTTAATAATTTCTGAGGAACGAGGAAAAATCCAAAAATTTTTGTTAAAAAACTGAGTTGCGTTCAGTTTACGCCCCACTGCGGGCTTCCGCTCTGATCAATTTGGCCCATTTTCAACACCAACCTGTGTGCAGAAACTTGCAATGTTTCTGCCAAATTTGAAGTAGATATCTCCATTTTTCCGACGAGGAGAGTGCCAACAACGCACACCGCACAGACAGACAAACGTGACTAAATCAAGTCAGAATTTCACGCTGATCAAGAATATATATACTTTATAGAGTCTCTGAAGCTTCCTTTTGGGTGTTAAAATACATTATGGAAAAAAACAAAATGGGTGTATCTCCAGCTTACAATGGTGGGTAGAAAAAAAATGGAGTTTTCTTGCTTATCTCCGGAAATTATTGACGTATGTATTACTATTATTTTTATTATTTTTTTTTATTATTATTACAATTATTTCGAATGTTACGTGTCTTCCGATTGTTAAAAGAATCCTGAAATATACTGAAGATGTAATGAAACTCCTAGGCCGTGGTTAACATTACCTATACCTAAGATGTTGTTAGCGATATTGTTTGCGATAAAAAGACTTAACACATTGCAAGTGATAACTACTACGATTCCATTCCATTTATCTGCCAATTAGTCCTTATAGTCCGGTAGGCAAATTGTTTCCAAGAAAAAAAAAAATGGTGCTTAATAGACGTCAAGAATTTATTAATAATGAGAACTTAATTCACATATCTAAATACGGTTTTGGATTATAGTACTCAGTGTGTCAGTCAGTCAGTCAGTCAGCCAGCAATCAGTATAATCAAGTGTAATATGATAAATAAAAACACATTCCACTGGTGGTCTACTTATTGTTGACAAGAAAGCCGTTGGTTCTGTCTGGCGCATAATGGTCTCTTATGCAAATTGCGTCTTCATGGGCGTCACAATTCAATTCATCCGTTTTATCACTCATGCGTAAACCCAACTACCAGGTAAAGCTTCTGGTCTACTGTTGAAATGTCAAACGTACGGAAATATGGAGAGATTTAATAGAGATTCGTCACATAAAGGGCTGAGTGGGTTCTTTATTGAAATTCTTTTTCAATTTAGTCAAGTGGCCGGACAATATATTGTGATAGCGATACGTATGGTTTCTTATATCAAATCCTTTTTGATCTTCATTTCACAGTACATATGATCTGAGTGTAGTGTAAAGAGCGTTTGTAGAATCATGTGTCAAGAAAATGACAATTGTGGAAAGTCCGAGTTTTCTTGTTTCCGCATTAACCCGTTCGTTGCACTTTGCGCCATTTTCAGTAATTACGTTTATACGTTAAACTAAATTACTTGCGATAAAAAGGCATATTAAGTTGTGTGGATGTATGCAACACCCAGAAGGATCCGCCTGCTATTATACCGATCTGAGTTCATCTCTCCGTCTGCCCGTCTCTTTGATGTCCATGTGTTTAACGTGCAGGCCGCAATTTTTGAGATTTGAGTGTTGCGGCTCAAGGACAAACGCTATTGAACACGATTCGCACCGAAACACTATATCGATCGCCATATTCTGAAAAGTCGTTATACTATACTTTCGCGAACATTGGTGGACCGTGGCTCACTATGGTGGTTTGACTTGTTTCAGTTAAGATATTAGAATTTAAAAATTAATTGATGTAATGTTGTTGTTTCAGACATGAACAAAGAACGGTACACGTGGCGACGAAATATATTAGCATATATTGAAAATCGGTAGAAGAAATATTATAAAACTCATAAGGAATTTAACAGGGAATGTATTAATGAAAATCGACATGAATAGCAATGAAACAACTACTGACGGATAGACCGACAACACTGATGCAATTGAATTGAAATTGATACATGGAAAGGCATAATAACATAACTCTGCACTTCGGCTTTCGTTTCGTCGGCTCTATTCTGCTTATATACGAAAGACGAGTGTATGCCTTCTGATTATCATTTATGTTTGTTTGTTGATTCTTGATTGTCAAAAGCTGTCGTGACCTGTCATAACATAAAAATTTCCTAAAAACTTCATTATAGCTTTACGTGTTTACGTTGAGATTGTAATGCGAGTTTTCATTCATATTACAAATGCAATACGGACATTATAATATTTATATATATATATATATATATATACGGGCGTCTACTACAGGTAAGGTGCTTAAAAAAAGTCAAATAATTTCTTATCTTTAAAAAATGAAGTCTGTAAAAAAGACAAAGTTATTTTCCTTGTTGTATTAAGTAGGCTTCATTAGGCCTAAAAAGATATTTTCCTTTTGGCTTTTTTTCAAATTTAATTAAATTATTATCCACATTCAGGTTTAGAGACCCGTATTGCACATAGACAAGTAATTAAAAGTTTAGCAAATGGAACAATTACGCTATGATATTATATATGCAACAAATACTCGTATAATGCATATACGAAAGGTTTATATATATACATATACATACACACACACATACACACACACACACACACACACATCCATACATAAAGGTATATAATCCAGTATTTAAGAGAAGAAAAAAACTAAACGAATAAAGAAAAACCTGTCTGTACTCAGGCAAGTAGATTGTTTTTCGGCTTAACTGGATTGCCTTCGATTTAACGCTGGTTGGCGAAGTGTGTGTATAGTATGTGCGAGAATGCGTCTACGTTTGGTTTTTTTTTTTGTTGTAAAAAACTATAAACCGCGTTTCACATTTTATTTTTCAAGATATACTTTTTACTTCAAAATTTTTTTTTAATGATGAATAAACCAAAAGAAAAAAAAAAAAGGAAAAAAACTCCCCCTCCTACAAAAAATTTATAAATAATTTCAAGAAATTATAACCTATTTCTCAAAGGCTATTGAGTAAATAGAAGTAATGCAAGTGTTTTTCCCTGATTGATGGATGCGTGCATTCATTTTTTCATTGATTCATTTGATTCATGAAATGAATAGAAAAAAGTATATATATATATATATATATATATATATAAAGTCTGTAGTTACTTTTGGTCAAAGGACAATTTTTGGAAATCTTACATCATAATGGACCCAACTACCTTTGATCGATGTGGATATGTTGCATGCTCGACTGCCATCGGTACAAGCTCTTTCACAGACAGATAGGTAGGATAGATACACTTTGTACCTAGAGAGGAGAGAGAGAATTTGCATTAAACTCCAGTTTCATTGAGTGCAATTGTTTCGACGTTCGCATTGCCCAGACCCGACCGCTTATTGAAAATAACGAATTGATCCCCGAATTATGTCACCGTAAGTCACCGTAAAATCTCGCCTCGTCGCAATATTCTTTTGTCCGCACTTGCAGCCACCTTTATTACCAAGAGAGCATCGTATAAAGGATGCACTCCGATTGGTTTTTTTTTCGCCAAGTGCTCAATTCTTCGCTTAGCGGATAATGTTGGCCGAATTTCGGTTTTAGTCGTTTTTCAGCAAATTTACGTTGCATTTACTAAGTGCGTAACTAAATTTCCGTCATTCACATAGGTATGGTATTAACGGCACGTGTTGTGAACAAATGTTAAATGTCCGAACTTGCATTTTTTATTTATTTTTTTTGTGTTTTTTTTTTTTTAAATAGTTGTGAGAATCTGTTAACAATAGTCAGTAATGTAAGACGCAACCCAAAGAGAATTTTTCCTAACACTGATGATGTTAAGTTTTCTGTGAAGAAAAACGAAAACATTAAATAGGAGACAACCGATTCCGCAATTACGACGGAAAACGGAAACAATTCAACAAAAGGCGTGATAAACCATTTGTTGTCTTTCTCCTGAAATTTTTAACGAAAAAAAGAAAAAACACCGGAAAACTAGTTGCAGCTACAATCTTCTATTCGTGTTTGTCGAACGTTTGCATCGCAAACGTCAAATGTTTCGAACGATTCGATTTGTTCTCATAAAAACTTGAATCATTCGCATGTCAGATGTTATTTATTCAGTTCAGTTTTCAATAACTTTTTTTTTACTTGATATGGCCGATCACTCACGGGATGTCTCGTGGAATGCGATGACTGTCAGAAACAAGTTGGGAAAGAGAACGCAAGGAAGAAATACACAGGCGGTTGCCAATGTCTGGATAGTGTGCCTAAACTTAATATTTAATACGAAAGAAAATTTAGATCGGTCGGGACCGAATCTTTTATACCCATCACCGTTTACCCCGAAAAAAAGACAAACGAAGTAAAAGAACGAAATTTTCATGCTCTATAATATGGAGTGGGCGCAGCTGTTTTTTCCTATTTTTTATTATGAAAGTTGATGTCGTATAGGCATATGAGCATTTTAGGCGTGTCGTTCGAAAAGTTTTGATCAATTCTAAATTCTTTTGCAAATTTTTAGGCGATATCTTAATTTTCGCTAACGGGAGAATGTTTACCACAAATACTACAAACTTACGCAAACAGACAGATGGACAAATGACCAGGCAGACATTTTTAGGTGTATTGAAGAGGTGAAACTGGCCAAGAATTTGTATACTTTATGGGATTTTTGATGCTTGCTTTTGTGCCTTATAAAGGTATTGACAAAAATGAATAAATTTTCGACCGATATACCCCGTTTTTAATACCAACCTGCGTGCAAGAACTGTCACTGTTTCGGCCAAATTTGGAGCCGACAGTTTCATTTTTGTGGCCAGGAGAATGTTTACCGATGAACAGACAATCAGACGGACAGACAGATGTGCTTAAGTCGATTTAAAACTTGATGCTGATCAAGAATATATATACTTTGTAGGGTCTTTGATGTTTCCTTCTGGGCGTTGCAAAGGTTATCACAAAATGAATATACTCTCCATCCTTCTGTGATGGGTATAAAAATTTTTACACACATCGTTGATAATTAGTTAAGAGACAAATTACGACAACTCGAATATCTAGAGGAAAGTAAAGTAAGTGGACCACTCTTAAGCAATTGTACTTTTAGTCGCGTCATAGTAAGAAGTACAGCCCACAATGAACACTGCATTCAGAAAAAGGAGCTTGTAATCCGAATATTTTAATAATTTTAATTTTTGAAAATTATAAATATACTATTAATATAACCAGATGATAACTATTCTATGTAGGATCTAGTTTCTGGCAAACTTTACCCACGATCCGTAAAAGAAAGATGAAACGATGACGGACAGTTTCAAGGGAGATATACACTGTAAAAGTCGAAGCGAAAGGTAACGTAATAGTAATATTCGTAGAGTTTAGTAAACATTTATTTAAATATTAAAAAAAAAAGACTGTTTTTGGAGAATATAAGAAATTTTTGCCAGGCAGGTTTATCATAGCGCAGCCCTGTAGCGCGCAGTATAGATGCTACAAAAATTTTAATTCTAAATCCGAGAATCATTTAATTTGCACCTCTACAGGAAAGTATTAGGAGATTTTCACAAATATGGGTTTTTTGACCAGAGAATTAACTTATGGAAAATCTCATTCAAACGTTATATGGGAAAGTAGTCGAAAAAGTGTTTCGATTCGAAACGTCTTTTGGGCCAAAATTCATTAAAATATTTCAATAATTCCGTCTCCAAAATAAGCACAAGGAAGCAAAACGGGCTGACAGACGGACAAACAAACTTGGAAAAATCGGAAAATGATCCTGAATGGATTGGTATAATAAAATGTGGGTATATCTCGAGTCGATCGGGCAGTTGCACATACCCCTATACCACAAGTGGTGTAGGGTGTAAAAAACTGGCTTGAAAACTCATACAAAAAGAATGAAAATTGTTGGATTTACGATGCGTATCGTTTTGAGAACGGACTTTTTAGAATTTTACCACGCCCACAATCGTCTTTTGATATCATGCTTAACTATCTAAGAGACTGTTTAAATTGATAAAAGTGAATTAATTGGCTGGCAAACTGACTGAAGCTAGTTTTATTTATACACATCGAATAACTCGGCCATCGCATGTAAAAACTAAACATTATAACGAATGACTTTTGTTTGTGTTTGTCTTCTTCTTCTTCTTCTTTACATTTACCGCAAATTCTCATACTCTATTGCTAGCATAATTTATTTCTTGTAAGTTATGACGATTTTCACTTGACGTCAACAGTGTATGTTATTTATTATGCTTTTTTTTCTATATAATTTTTTTATCAGATTGTTTATTCGCAAACACTTTGCATGTGATTATTAACATTTTTGAATAATGTTAGTTTAGCTTTTCATAAAATAATTATATATGAATTTACTTTTTGTTTTTCTAAAAAATTATTTATTAACTTTTGTTGTCATTTACTTTTACTTAAAAAATGTTTTTTATTGCTTGTTTGGCGTTTTTCTCTTTTTTTTTTTGCTTTTCTTCTTTATTTGACGTTTGTTTCTTTGTTTTTTTTTTTTTTTTTTTTGACAGAAAACAGCTGAAGTTTCTCAAGCTACGATTATAAAATGTTTGTATAAATGTTGGCCGAATTTCACAAAGCTAAGCTTTAATAATACTTAAATTAGAAGCCTTAAAATATGCTATAATTTATTCACTAATAAAAATCATTTATACAAATAAATATGAGGCGAAAGTTGAAAGATATTCATAGACGTTGTTTACGTAAAATAAAAGAACACAACATTCACAAAATCTGTATATATAGAACTGTATAAGAACTTAGAGGACGGATATAAAAGACACAAACCGTAAAGAAAATGTAAAAATAATTCAAGTTTAGATTTTCTTGGAAACCGTATACACTTGAGAATATTTAATAATAGATTTTCTTGGAAACCGTATACGTTTGCGAATATTTAAGAATATATAATATATTCCTCATTATATCTTTTAATTTAAATTCGAAAATATTCATTTTTCGTCTTCTTGAAAACGTGAAGTATTTTTTTAAAAATTACGCGCTCTGTAGAAGGGATTAGACTCAATTTCGTTTGATTAACTGACGTGACAGTAATTCACAAAGTGGTGAGGTGTTGGGTTGGTGGGGTGGTTATTACACCTACATTTTAAGGTGAATGATATTTTTTTATTTACTACATTTTTATTTTATAGTTTAATTTTTGTGAATCCTTGTCTAGTTTGCTTTTCAAAAATATATGAGAAGTGCCTTTAATTTTTTCTTTTAAAATTTACAAGTAAGCTGAAGATTGCGATTATATACCAGCAAGTAAGGACAATGTATTCTACACTTTTAATTAATAATAATAGAAATTACTGCTGTTTTAATATTGACTTCTTAACGTTTATTTCATAGACTTTTATACTCATCATTCATTGAACAACGAACGTTTACTAATTTCGTAATACATCAGAGATGCTACATACTGTATGTTGTTTTTGGTTAGGTTGCATACCGTTTCGTCTTATCAAGAAAAAAAAGAAAAAAAAAAGTAAATAAATAAAAATAATAAAATGAATAAGCACATTATAGTTGAGCACGACCGACATTTAAATACTCTACACCACTTTGCCTAGCACAGTTATTCATTCGTTTTTACACATTATTTTCATGCAAAGGCATATTTTTCACGGAAGCCCGCATATTGAACGATGATCGAAACATCACATGGAGTAGTCCAATGTAGTAAACTTGAATTTACTTTCAAAAATTTCATTATTTTTCAGTTCCCGTTATAAAAAATTAGACAAATTAGACTTTCCGTTGATATGAAGGCCTTATCTTTCATGATAAGCCCTATACATGTAGGTATCTAAAAAATAGATTTACGTGATTCAATTTTCCTATACTACAACAAATTTTCATCATAAAATATTAAAAATTCAACCTTTTTCTGAACAGCTTATTATTTATGGAAAATCTTATATAGAGTGGGGTCCAAGAAATAGACCCATGTGTTTCAAATTTGATTCATTTAATTTTTATGTCAAATTACTATCACGAACAAATTTTCCTTGTTCGTTAAATTATCTCGAAAATTGCGACTTGTAGGCTGAACACAAGTACCGAAGGACAGACACCAGATGGGCAGATGGGCACAGCGACGAACGAGGTTAGATCGATTCAGAAAATGATACTCGATCCACTTAATAAAGGGTGGGTATATTTTTTTGCGTGCTATTGGTGGGTGTTACATAAGTCCGCACAAACTTAATATATTCCGTACCATAAGTGATGTAGGGATTTGTGTACAAATGTTTTTCAATTTTACAAAAGAAAGAATAAGATGATGCCTCCTATACATGCTCTCCATACAAAGTGACGAAAGAGCAGAAGAAGGTAACATGTTGCAATAACGTTAAAAATAATCATCAAAATAACAAAAATACAGTAACTCTAAGAAGAAGTTAAACGTATACTAGAGTTCAAACCATACGTACAGAGTTATAAAAATATTAATTTAAGTCAATTGTAAGAAATTGACAAACGTCTTTACACGATCCCGGCGGCAGGTCGAGTTCACTTTACCAAAGAATGGCATCTCTGATATGATTTACGGAAGGAACCATCACGTACATGTGATAGTATTCATTAAAATTAAAGCCCGTAACTCTTAACTGATGAAATAATTCGTAATTTCTTCAACACTGAGGTAACTTAATAAGGACATAATGCCGACTACATCGAGACGGAACACTTATGTTCAATTCATTAAGCAAAACCGGAGAGCTTAACAGCTTAATAACATCGACCCATGTACGTCTTTTTTTAGAAGGGACAACAAATTATTATAATTAGGTTAAAGCAACCATCATAGGAGGATAACATTCGTTGAGGATCTCAATCAAAATCATGTAAAGCAAATCTTAAAAGCGACCACTGAACAGATTCCATATGTTCGATCTACGCGTTACAATCTGGCGCCGCGTATTCAAAAATGGCCTTTATTAGTATCCAATAGAGCCTTTTACTGACGTACGGATCCACATTTGTTTTTAGGTCAACGCTTAACAAAACTCAGAATAGATTGATGCTAACTAATCACCAAAAGAATCTGCAAGTGGAAGCTTCATTTTGAATCAATAAGCACAGATAAAGCGTTAAAGAATGCAACATCATCCAGCAAATGATAATTTAAATAGTAATTGACAGATATGGGGGTAGATATCCAGATAATGATGACTTTCTTGCTACATTTTTACCGGTTTAAAGTCGCAGCATTATGCGACTTTGACCAGATCTTTTACTCTTACATTAATTGTGCCAAATATTGTACATAAGGTCGCCTGCTTCACCAAATCCAAGATATCTCTTCGACAGGACACAATTGCTACTATCCGGTAGAAAGCGTCGCACTGCAACATCAAGGTTCTCCTCGCTAATGACTGAGTATCAGTTGCGCGTCGATGGAACTCATCTCGCGAACTCCATCTCCATTTTGCCATATTTTAGGAGAAAGATTGTGGGACGCATTTCTCTCAATGGCAATTTTGTTGTTGTTTTGTTTATTTAAGTTATTTATTTTACTCTACACCACTTGTGGTGCAAGACAAGCGTGTACGGATATATGCAACACCCAGAAGAACTTTGATAGATTTACATTTTTATTCAGCTTATAGGCGGCAATTTTTGGAAATATTTTGATAAAATCGGGTATACTGACTTGTGTTTGGCCCAACGGAGAACGCTAGCGCAAATGGTTCGAATAGCATCACCTTTTTGGATCACTTCTCCTGAAACGATTCATTTTGAAAAATTCATATGCGGAAAACTAAAGAATGGTGTAAGGTGTTTAAAGGTCGGTCATGCTCAGCATTATATTGTTTTTATTTCCTTTTGTATATATATTTATATTATTTTTTCTCTCATCTAAATGAATAAAAGAAAATCACAAATCCATCACAAAATCAGTCTTGAGCCGAGACGATGCTGTGTTTTTGAAAAATTATTAAATGAAAAATTAAAAAATTTGCTTTCATTTATTATGACGACGTATTAGATTTGTCCTCTCTTTCGCAGGATAGAACTCCAGAGATTGCAATGTTTAGTAAGGACTACCTGAAAATGGTCCGTCTACTAAGACGCCTATAATCAACGTAATATGTTCCTTTGCGGATTCTATAGTCAATGTTTATTTGCTTCTAATAACTAAGAATCAGAAATTGAGAGAGATTTATATTTATGTTCGCAAGATACATAAACTTTTTTTAGCTCAAGGTTACGGCTAGCTTTGCCTTTTCATTGCATAGTAATAGGAGCAGAGCTTTTTAAACCTCATTCGTGCACTACTTTTATTATGACAAATCATCCGACAATATGTCCCACAGGGTCAAACTACACAAGGAAGAAAGGGAAGGAAGTGACTTGGACACAAAGTTGTTTATAATTTATACCCTTTCATCACCAAAGGTTGAGGGGCATGTTCACATTGCCACCCAAGAAGAAGCTTCAGATACCCCACAGTACATATGTTTTTTTGTTCAGCATTAAGCACTGAATCGATTTCAGCATGTCCGTCTGTCCGTCTTTCCGTCCTTTTAATGTCTGTGGTAGACATTTTGTTTTTGTATGAAGGTTGATCTTACAAATGGGCCAAACTGATTGAAATACATGTCTATAGTTCCACGTAAAGTGAGAACACCCCTGCTTTACAAAACAGAAAAAAATTGGTTTTTTGCCCATTACTCACAAACTCAAGTCGATAAACCAAAAAAAATTTAAACATTTACTCTCTTGACGATGCTATAGCACCTGTATAAAAGTGGCAAAAATAGACCACGCCTATCCAATATTATAGTGTCTAAAATTTTTATTTGTTTATCAAAATCTTTATAACGGCCGCCCAGCAATCTTGAGAAACCCCTTTAAATTTATACATTCTTGATCAGAGTCAAATTCGGAATGTAATTAAGCAATTAATGGCCGTCTGTTTGTCTGTCCATCCGCCCGTCTATCCAATTGTGCAGTATGCGCTGATAAATATTCCCCCATTCGGAAAAGTCAAGATAATGCCTAAATAAATTTGCAAACGATTTTGAAAATAACCTAAAACGGCCGAACGGACACGCCTACAATGCAACAAAAATGAAGAAACGCTTTTTGCTCATTGTTATTCACAAACTACAACAGATACATGATATAAATTTTCATTTTTATTCTGAAAAAATAGAACAAACCAGCCACGCCCATCCAATATAATAGAGTAGAAAAATTCGGTTTTTTCCCTCTTTTTTTTTAGCCCTTTCTTGAGATAATCATAATGGGTTGAAAAGGTTCGATCACAGACGAATATAAGTTTCTTTGAGTGTGCGTAAGAATTATTCCAAATGTGAAAAATGAGAAACTAACACTGTTTACAAATTCAAGACGTATGGAAATAAGTTAATATGCATGACTGATAGTGAAGACATTTGAAACTTTCGCAGTCAGCGAAATAAAGTAATTATCGCAATGACCAGTGACCTAAACCTATAACAAGATTATGTAGAAATAAAAGCGAAAATTTGACGAAAAAAATTCCCAGTTCTTTTTTAGGTCGGAAAGTTTTCAGATAAATGTCTAATAATATTTGAGCTTTTGCGCATTTCGCCAATAGGTAGGTAGGTTCCGTATGATCAAATAAATTTTCATTGTAAGATGAAGAAAATTTTAAGCCATACTTGTCACATTGGTTGTGCATGATTCTTAAGGAGGCAGCTGCAGTCCATGCAATGAGAGAAGTTGACGATCTCTGTATTTATGTCTCTCTATAATTCCTGTTATTGTGAGAGACTTAAATTGATCCTCACTTACTTACGTTGCTAACTCAATATTGATCGTTTCCGTTTTAATCACTTAATCTTATCGTATTTTCAATAAAATTGCATAGAGTTACAGTTATTTTATAATTTATTTATTTATTTCTTAATTATAAATATAAAAAATAAAAAGATTTAAAATATTTTATAAATAAAACTGTATACATATATACATATGTATATGTATATGTAAATGAAAAAAAAAGGTAACAAAAGCGAAGATGAATCTAAGTAAATCTGATAACATCGGCAGCAAAAGAGAAGATAAAAATTTTCATAAATTGATTTTTTTATCTTTCATTTTCAATATTACTTTGCAAAGCGAATAAAAGCTAAACAGTAATATGTATATTGAAAGAGAAGAAGGCGTGTAAAGTATATATTCACTTATTTTTGTTTCTTTACAGCGATCATAGTCGTTAGTTATCGATGGGCTTCTCATTTTTCAGGCCAACAACACTGAATTTATCGACAAATTTTTCCTCAAAAGTATTAAAAAAATTTGACATTTTTACATCATTTTCGAAACCTTCAGATTTCAAATATAAGAAAATTATATTCGTCTACCGCCGAACTTTTTGTATCCATCATAGTTAGTCTAAAAAATAGACTAAAAAAAAAAAAAAAAAAGAAAACGGAAATAACTTAATTTTCATATTTTATAATGATGGATGGGCGTGGTTAGCGTTTTTCCCATTTTCGTAGAATAAAGCTAGGTATTTATAGGGTGTGTCTGAAGCACATATTTCCATGAATACGTTCACCATAGTAATTAACAAGTAAATGGACAGACGCACTGACATCTAGACATGTAGATTGATTCAGAATTGATACTAATCAATAATATGTACACTTTATATGGCCTCTGATAAAATTTTAATATTCTACAGTATTGAGTAGGCATGGCCGATTTTTTCCATTTTCGTAAGGCCACTGCACGTGCATCATCCACAGTATGTAAATTCAAATTTTTATCGTTGTATCTGTTGTGGTTTATGATAAGTAACGAGCAACAAGCAAAGTTCTTTTTAAATTTTGCAAAAAACAGAGCTGCCCTTAGGTTAACTTGTATCGTGGGCTTGTCATTTAACCGATTTGGCCTAATTTCAGTTTTAACATATTTAACAAGACCTTTCAATGTTTCTGCCAAATTTGAAGGGGGGTAGCTTTATTTTTGCGGCGAACAGAATGTCCAGACAACGGACAGACGGACATGCTTAAATCGATGCAGTGTTTCAGTACTGTGGGGTCTCTGAAGCTTTTTCTTAGGTTTTGCAAATGCAACACACAGCCAGACAGACAGACAGACAGACAGACAGACAGATAGAGGGACAGAAGAGCATGACTAAATTGGTTTATTACTTGATGCTGATCAAGAAGAATATATATATCTTTGAATTCCTTCTCGGTGTTTCAAACGTTTTAACAAAACGTCATCCTTCGGTGATGGGTCCAAGAGCAGAGCTCAAGAACTAATGCCGGCCTATAGCTTGCATTAATTATGACAAATTTTTATTATTAATAACAGAAAAAATAAGAAAATAAATTAAATCAAACGAAAACGTTACCATTTCCAAGACATTTTGGATGAAATCCAAACTTTTATAAAAATGTTAAATAAATTATTGTAAAATAGATTCGAAATTTAGCAAAAACTTACGTAATTATTTTCTTAAGTTTTTATTATTTCATTAAACTCCCAGACTTATGGAAATACCAAGCACTACTTTGGTTTTTTTTTTTTTTTTTTTTTTGTTTGTGTCCAACGTGAATGGAGGAGGGTGTTTACTATTTGCTTTAAAGCCCCGATATAGTTTTGAATGCAATTCATTATAAATATTAAAAACAACAACAAGTTCACAAACAATAATTATGCGGGATTATCTCAATCAGGTTATTTTTTACTTGAATTTAAATATAAATTTATTTATTCAATGGCTTCAATTATTTCATATTCAGCATCGAGGGCGTGATCATAATCGATATTATATTTATTTTTAATTTTACTTTTGTAATCCTTAAGCTCATCATTATCCAGATTATTAGCATTCGAATGATTTCTACGATTGTTCTTTAACGCATGCATTTGTCTTAATTGCTTTTGTTGTCGTTGCTGTTGTTGTTGCTGAAACTTACGCGATCTATTGTTATTATTATTATTACTATTATTGCTATTACTATTAATGTTAGTGGTGTGATGCGGTCGACGGTAAGATTCGGATTTATTGAAATTATTCGCATTTATTGAGCTGTAGAGTGTATTATGTTGTTGCTGTTGCTGTTGCCGTTGCTGTTGTTGCTGGTGTTGCTCTTGCTTTTGATAGTCTTTAAGTAATTGATTGCCGCCATTATTCTTAGATTTATTGTTACTATATTGTTGTTGTTGTTGTTGTTGTTGTTGTTGCTGCTGCTGCTGCTGCTGCGGCTGCGGCTGCGGCTGTCGTTTGCTTTGGCTAAGTGTGTATTTAATATTGCCTCTAAAATTATTTTTGGTACTTAAACGAGTATTGATTGCTGGTGCCAGTGCCATGGCTGCTATTGCTATTTCGGTTGTTGTTTTTAATGTTTGGTGCTGTTGCGGTAATTCTGGTGGTTGCAATTCTAATGATAAACGTTCTTGTTGCTGTCTATGTCGTTGTTCTTGCTGTTGCTGGTGCTGTTGCTGCTGCTGCTGCTGCTGCTGCTGCTGTTGTTGTTTTGATTGTCGAGTTAAGGTCAATGACATTTCCTGGTTATTTACTGCTAACGATTTCTGATATTTGTTGTAATCATTCAATTGATTGCTATGTTGGACCTTATATCATATATTACTTCCTGCATGCGGTTCTGAAGCTTGATAAAGTTCATCATTATTTTCATATAGTTGTTCCGAGCCTGGACAATTTACATTGGACCACCAATCGCAAACACGTACTGCCTGATTGAATACGGTACCGTTTGGACATAAAAACGAATATTGATGACCAGAGTGTAAACACCAATGCCAGACCTATCGCAATTAAAAATAAGAAAACAATAAATAAAAGTTGCGCAAGCCCTTTCACGATGTTTGCAAAACTCTTACCTGACATCGAGTCTCAATGTCAGCATAATAACCGGGCAAACGTCCCTGGCATTTAAATGATAATCCCTTCGGTACCGCTTCATAAGCCGGATAATCTACACCAGCTATATATCCATCTATTTGCTAAAAATAAAAAATGTAAATAAAACAAAATATTAATGTTTAGTAGATAAGAAGTAGTAAGAAAAGTGAATAGAAAAAGTAACTGAAATATATGTGCAGCCCCCATTGGGAGCAATTTGAACTAAACATCGACTGGACCAAGTGGATTTTATTCACTTATACACCGAACATTATCTTCCCACAATACTATATCACTATTATTATGACATACGATGTTAGGAGTATAGGCACTGCGACGGTATTAGGCGTAACAAAGACGATTTATGACCTCATGGTAAACTTCCACAGGCTGCATACAGGCGAAGACTTTACACAAAATATCATCTTTCCAGTCAAAAACATACAAACGACTGTACGTGTCCTTGTAACTTCGAAAGTCGTGGCAAAGTGCGGTCTAATGAGACAAAGTGTGCCAGCACGAGGAGCGTTATGATTTATGACTTATGATGAAAATGAATTGAAAGACTTCAAATTGATCACCTTTAGCTGATTTATATGTTAGGAGTGAGCTGCACACACATTCAAGACACTTCTTGCTTTAGACGCAAATCAATTGCTTCGTAACATTTATTATAACTTGGTATGTGGCAAAGGAGTTTGATTTTGCTTTCCTTCAATTCAAATGAATTTCTTGCGAGAGGCTGGAAGTGGTTCGGTCGTGGGGAAAGCTTGCTTATTTCCTTTTGCTACCCTTCTATCTGAGCTTAGGTAAAACTAGAGAGAGGAGTCTACTGCGCAGCCTAAAAAAAGAGATAAGAAACTCCTACGAACAAGTCTGCATATCCGAGTTCAATTCTCTGTACAATAGATGATAATTTTGTGATCATGCTCAATCTGTCACCACTCCCTATCTCCCTCTTCCCACTTCTTTGTAATCATCATCGTGACACACGTGGTCAATGATTTGCGATAAATGAACGAAGAACGTTTCTACGATTACCCAGGAACAAGGGAATTTTAAAAGGCTCGCGACAAGCCAATAAATTGCGAATTAATAAAGAAAAATAAAATAAAGTGTATGCAGAAGTCCCATGGATCAGTGAAGCTGAAATGAATTGTTTAAGATCCGTAAGAAAGAAAATGAAAATTGCATTTACATAACAATATATAGGAAGTCATTCTAAGCGTGAGAAGAGTTAGTTGGAAAATTACTACGCAAGAAAAAGAAAAAAATAATAAAAATCATAATAAAATATTTAATGCAAAGTTTCGCTTGCTTAACGAATTGTGTTAGGCTGTCTAGTGTAAGTTAGCCATCTTGTATTGACCTTCACATGGTAAGTAAATTAAATAAAAAAAAAAATTAAAAAAACCACGTAGACATATAATTAAAAGCAAACATAAAATAAATTCTGCTTAAGCAGTTGACATCAAATTTAAATTTTTTATTTCATACATAAAACAATACCGAAGAATTGTTCTCAAAATCAAATAAAATACAATTAAAATCACTAGAGATACTATCCAGCTTCATTCATTCATTCACTCATTCACTCATTCATTCATTCATTCTGCACACGTCTGTGCCTGCGCGCGCATACATCGCATACGCCGCACACCTCTTAACATGATCAGCAACATACTACAATTGTTGCATAAAAAAACTATTAAAAACCAAAGAAACAAAAAATATATCACAAAAAAAAAAAAAAAAAAAATGTTAATAATGAAAATGAAAAAGCAGTAAAAATCATTAAAACTAATTTAAAATTCTAATATGTTGGCACAAATTAACAACAACAACAACAACAACAACAACAACAACAACAACAGCAACAACAAAATAAGAAAATGCACAAAAATCTTTCGAGTAGAAAAAATTCCCCAAAATAGACAATGGATTAAAAAAAAAAAAAAAAAAAAAAAAAAAAAATAATAATAAAAAGCAAAACCAGCAACAACAAATTACAAACAATAGAGTTATGTTGTTCTTTTATTATTGTTGTTATTAATATGTGTGTGATGTTGCACTTGCAACACTCATATATATGCATAAAGTCATTGTAATGTTTTCGACTTAGATAGGCATGCATACGTATATATATAAAATCGTATACACCTGCATACACATTAATGGTCTGTTAACGTGTGACATACATGTAAACAGAATTCCTGTCAATCTAATGCGTATGAAACCGTGAATAAATATTAGCTTTTTTGTTGTTTTTAGTTTTTGAAAATTTTGATTTTTGTTTTTAATGAAACCTTTTCTTTACGTTAAATTTTTGTTGTTGCTTTCTGACTTCCATAATTAAACAGCACAACAACAACAATAATTGAATTGGCCCGCGGTAAAGGTGTTGCTTGCGATTGCCATCGTCATTGTGTTATAGTCTGCGGTTTTGTATCAATAATCTGTGTGCCTGCGTGTAACTGTGTGCGTGTATGCATATTTACAATTGCATGCTTGTATGCCAGCTACGATGTGTGGCCTAAAGTTAAATACGCTTACCAGTCAGTGCATCTCATTTAATGTAAATGACATAATTTTTTTTATGCTCTTATTATATTTATCTATTGTGCATTATTTCGTTGTTGTTGTTGTTGTTTTTGCTTGTTTTTTATTATCGTATTTAAGAATGCATTTGAATTTTTCATTAAATTTGATTTCAACTCAATGACTAACTGACTGGTTGCCTGGCTGATTGGATGACTGGATTGTTGGTTATCTATGCGTTCGCTTTATGTTTACAATTATTTTGAAATATTTAACAGGGTTTTGTTCGTTTCGTTTCGTTCCGATTCGTTGTTTCCATATCTTAGCTATTGTACTAATACAATAACAAAGTGTCTTTTTGCCGGTCGTTATTTATACCTAATTACTTGGCTACTGAAGCATTAGAAAGACTTGCGGGCCATAGTTAATATCTTCTTAATCTTTCTTTCTCTCTCTCTCTCTCTCTTCCTCTTTTCCTTTCTCGCCAACTATCGCTACTAATTAACATTTCACTTTATTCACGTATGTGAATGTAAAAAGTTTCTCATTTCCCAGTAAATATTTTGTAATTGGCATTCGTCGCTTACTTCCAGCGATAACACACATATGTGGATATGTATTTTTAAATATCTTGCGCTGAATTCATTTCAATCGCCTTTAAACAAATATACTAAGCAACAGGCGTAACTCAATCTACAATATTTTCATTTTTCATTTTTCTATAAAAACGAATAGACAGAGTTTGCCGTTTTGATTGAATGGCCTCGCTTCGTCATGCATACATACATACATACATACAATTAATTTTGGCAATTATTATTACTCATCACCGGAAAATGAATTAAGTTTTCCCTCTTTCCATGCAATAAAGTTTTTCTTCTTCGCAATTTTTACAGGTTTTTCCACGCGACGAAAATGTATATCGATTTTCAATTGGAGAGTCACTTGACTATAACTGGAAATTTGAATCATTTTCCATACCGAGCAAGTGTCCGCTTTTAGAACGATTTTCTATACGGGGCGAAAAGTTTCTTTCTGTAAATCAATCCGACAGACGTTTATGTGGCATTCGATGGTCGATTCTGTTACTGCTAACTGGTATTAACTTTGGACGAACTCTTTGCGGCAGTAATAATAGTATGTTCAAAGCGTAATATATTTGCATCCAACTAACAACAGGCAACCAGTTAAGAGTTTCTACACGAAAAGAGAGAGATTTTTTCTTAAGGGCTCTCTCTCTCTCTCTCTCCCTCTCTCTCTCACAACATAAAGGTAAAGAATCTTGTAAGGACGTACACTTAGACGAAGTAAGAGTAGTTTGGGCGACTACTCAGTTGCATATTGTACGTTTAGTAATCCGTGCAGTGTATTACTAGGTGTTTGCAAAAATTTTGATCAGCGATTTACTCGCAAAAATTATAAAAAAAATGGGAAAGATCAGTGTACATAACGGTGGAAATCGATGGTTTTGATCTTCCTCTACATAAGATAACATTTTTCCATTTAGAGATAGAGTAGGATCGCATTGCAAATCTTGCAAAGCAAACGCCAAGGAGGCTCGCTGAACAGACTCCAAGAGATCAATATTTCATCTATAAGTAGGGAACCAAACTACCGACGAGTATTCCAGAGTTGGCCTAACTAATAAAGTATACAAGCACTTCGTAACGTATGGGTCTTTAAATCTTTTAGACCATCTTTTTATAAATCCTAAAAGGGATCTAACTTTATTAACTGACACTTCAATATCACTGACGAAACTTGCCTTGTGAATCAAACACAAACTCCTACCTAAGTCTTTGTAATTGCAAACATTTTCCAGAATATGAGTATCAATACGACAAGAAGCAGGTGTCGTACTCCACTGTGTAAAAGACATTTTCTTACATTCGCTTGAAGTCAACACCATGCCATTGGTTGCCCACCATGACGGGGACAGTTTAACATCGTCGGCAAACATTAAAACACTTCGGAAGGTCATCCACCTATAAAATCAATATTATTGACTTATTCGTTGTACGCCGACGCTAATCTTGAACCGCTCAAAATTCTTCTTCTCATAAATTCATTACTTATGTTATTTATTGGAAGAAATGTGCTGCCGCAGTCCACCGGAGGCACGTGTAGAGGCTTAGCATACACTAATTGACGGTCTTGGTTGCAGTGGCTTAAAAGTGGCGACTGACAGAAAATGCCATTTTTTAGTTACTTCTTGCAAGAGTTGACCAGGACACACTGTTGCAGCTCGAATGGGAAGTCCTGCCGCATCCAGCGGACTCAGCAGATCTGGCGCCTCCGGATTACCACTTGCTCGGACCGGTGCAGCATGTCTTCGCTGGCACGCGGATCCGCAAAGTTGAAGAAGTGGGGAAACGAGTCGGCGATTGGATCGCTGTCAACCCAATATAAGTTCTTTCGAAATGATAGAAATTATTTTGTTTGTGAAAAAGTGATCAGAACTTTTGCAAACATCTAATAGAATTGACTTCGAAACGAGATAAGTGAGTTTGAATTAAAGCCGTATCAACTGACTTTGAATTTGATCACGAAAACCTTTCGTGCGAACGAAATTTCGATCGGACATTTCTCACGTTCTTAAACGCTTGCACTAAATCGTAGATCAATACGATTAGAGATCAGTAGTTGGTATAAGAAGACACTTAGAAGACTTGGAAAAAGGAACATACAATCTCCAGTAATGTATGCCCGGAATATCACCTGTAATGGGAATTTATATATGTAAATGTGTCCTACGTTTACTTGCAAAAAATGAATTGAAGAACAAAAAAAAAACAAAAAAAAAAGTAGAACTAAGCGAGCTAAGTGGGCTTTTTAATGTTTTGGGAAGCTACTTGTCGCGGGTAAAAAACAAAAACGGAGATCCGTCGAAGATGTTGAAATAAAGGAGTTTTTTTATTTCAACAAATTCCCGTAACCTCGCCACGACGCTGAACAGGTATCCTTTGCATTTTTATGATCGACGTTGGCGTCGTCTCAAAAATCGCTCTTACAGGACTCATTTTCAATAGCAAAGAACGATAAACTGATGGCTACCGATGCGAGGATGACGATGAATACTAACGATGACACTATTGTGTCGTCTGCCCGAAAATTTCCAAATGATATCTCGTACACTTCCAACTGTCCGATCGTACTAACGCATGTTTAGTTGCGATGACAACAATGCCGTTCGTTACAATCAAATATTCTTCACAGTTACGAAAGCGGGCCGCTATAAAGTGGTCGATGATTTTTTTCTTCACAATCTCTTTAATCTGCGTATTCATTTAAAGCACTTGGCGGGTGAAGTGGTGACAAGCGAGGTGTGTTAATGCCAAATGACGTGTGGCCAACGTCATGACGTGATAGGTTAATGCTTTCTTAACAATTGCGTCGATTTTGGTCTTGGACTGAAAACTAATGAATAAATTAAATAAAAAAAATTTGTTTTCAAATACAATAAAAAGAAATTCTATCCCAATCACTTTTATATATATATATATACATAAGCTTACTGTGATTCGAAAAAACTGGTTTCTTGCTCAAGCTTTTTTTGCTTTAAGCGATAGACTTCAACACCTTTAGAGCAATACGTTGCCGAATTATTGAACTTTTGTGGGGGAGCGGATGAACACTGAAAGCATTGTCATTACGCTTCTTATCGTTGAGAAAATTTTGGTTTTTTATAAATCGTACAACGTGGAACGTCTCATATATAATGTTATGGAGAATGCAAAGAAAAGTGAACTAACGATCAATAACGACTTCTGTGCTGGTTTTTCGAAAAGAAAAAAAAAAAAACCCGAAAAGTTCATGATAAAGCCAGGAACTTAATCAAGAGGAGGTAGTTTAAGATATGACCGCAAAGTTAAGTAAATAAATTTTAATTATAAGAAATCTAGCGAACTTAAAAAGAAAAGCAATTAACATAAGCAACGAATAATAAAAAAAAAAACGCAAGATAATTGAAAATATTCTTCTTCTTATTTTTCTGTCATTCAGCAAATCAACAACTGGAGATTCACAGTGATGTGTAAAAAAGACAATTGAAAATCATTTTTTATTTGTCGACTTTTTGTACTCACGCAGACAGGGTTACCCCTTTTCTTTGTAACTAACTCGATTTGGAATAGACAGCTTAACAGTAGTGAACTACAGAGGTGTCGCCAGGCTATCGAAAATTCTTACTAAACAATTAGTATCTGTCCGTTTCGGCATGCCTTCCTTAAGGGCAGATCAACTGTTACGGATGTGTTGGAGTTCTCCTCGCACGTTTTCAAGGGCTTTTGTCGTGTATATACAGATATTCATAAGGCTTATGGTAGTGTTAATCATAAGTTAGTGCTCTCTAAACTTCAGTCCTCCGATTTCCTCGCTACATTTGTTGAATTGGATATCCATCCTCCTATCTGCAGAATCGATCCTTGTGCAATTCTGTATCCTCTGATGATTTTGCTGTGACCTCAAAGGTGCCGCGAAGGCGATAACTTAAAACCCGTATACAGATGACTTTCCATTGGTGATTAAATCCAATTATATGCTAATGTAGGCTGATGACTGTAAACTGTTCTCTTCTTTCAATATAGGAACGCGCTACAAATCTTACTTCGACAATTTGGTTTCGATGGTGCTCATCGTTTAACTTTAATGGAATTCAACTAAAAAAAGTGTAAGAAGCTCTCCTTCGCAAGGGCGAGTGAGTACATTATCTACGGAATACTTTACAGATTCGCAAAAATTTGATTATATGGAATCATTTTTCGAGTTGGGAGTAGTATTTAAGCAAAGGTTGCATTTCAATTTGTATATGAGTTGTATATGAGTTTGCAATAAATAGAGCAAGGAGTGCTCTTGGCTTCTTAGATGATCCTTATGTAACAAAATGGTTGTATATGAGTTTTATGAGGCCAACAATGAATTATGCTTCTGTTGTTTGGTCTTCTTCTTCTTCCTAAAGTATTTATTCCCGACTTAATAGAAAGCGTTCAGAAGCATTTCTGCTTTTTACACTGAAGAGTGTGGGATCGCTTAGTCTCTTTGCCACCACTGCTACTATTAGTTTTTCCTTCATTTGAGGAGCGAAGACATCTGATTCTTGGTTAAGCTAATACTTGATGATATCGGCTCGCCAGCCTTTTTAACGAAAGAGAAACTTTAATGTCGTTAATCGTTCCTCAAGTCAGTTCATATTTACGTAGATATAATTACAAGCTTTTTTAACCCATTTAGGGTCCTTCGTAAAAATCGAAAATGTGCCTATAATTTCAATCTCAACCTTGCATTCGTTGAAGAGCATCCAATCAGTCCTACTTAATACGCGCAATCTGCCGAGCGTACTTTTCGTTTTGCAAACCGAATCAGCTATGCTTAGTATCGGTTGCCCAGTCGCTACTAGAAATCTCTGCCCTAACAGTTTAGTATAAGATTTTTATAATATTTATTTTTTGTTTAAATTATATTCTTATTTGTGTATTATGTTATATAAGTTGGCCAAGCACGTGATATCAGTTTCATTTCTTACCTTGAATTAATTAGTATTTCGTATAGTTCTCCATACGCACTATGAAGTATTATAAGTTTTGCTCTCAAAATTTTATATATGCCCTTAGGCGATTATTGGTTGACGACAGCGAACGAAAGCGAAGGCAACTAAAAATCATAGACCTAGACGACGTTGTCGCAATGCGAAATATGTGGCTTTCGATGTTTAGGTGAGCGGCCTCTGAACCCTTCGCGTGTAACGAAATTGATTCCGCTTAACTTTTTTTATCTCCATCTTCTGCGAGTAACTGCGAAAGCAATCCATAGGTTAGTCAATATTTACTAAACAAGCCAAGCGATGACGAATCTATGACGAAGATGACACCGTCGATGTGCATACGTTAGTGTAAACCAGTAAAGATTTCTTAGACATATTTTAAATCTTTGTAGAGCTAAGAAATTTATTACTTCAGATAGTCAGAATAAACGCTAGAATGGTTTAAACAATACAATAAATTTGTTTCCATATATTCTTGCCGATCCACAGTTGGCTCAGCAATCAGTCAACATTAAAAAAACAAAACAAATAAGAAAACTCGTTCGTGACCGTTGTAGAGGACATCTTCATTTCTGCGAACGGGAGAATGTCTATCACCGATAGTACACAGTTGCGCACAGATGGATAGATGGATAGATAGATATTTCCCTGGGTTTTTGGAGCTTGCTTCTGTGCGATATAAAAGTTTTGACAGAAAAATTAAAATTATGACACACTATAAAATTGAGTGGGCGTGACAAATTTTTCGCACACTGTTACAGGTAATACAGCATCGCCCATACGTTCAAATTTGTTCTAGATTTATCTGTAATGGATAAAACAACATTTTGAAAAAGATGGTCTTCTTAATTTACGTAGTACTGCAGACATGCCCTTTTTCATTACAAGCCTGCGTGGTAGAACTTCCACTGTTTCTACCAAATTTAAACTCGATAGCTTCATTTTTGCGGCGAGGAGAATGTTTACAACAGACATTACACGGACAGACAGACGGACATGCTTAAAACGATTTGGAATTTAATGTTGATCAATGCACTTTGTGAGGTCTCTGAGGCTTCCTTCTGGACGTTGTAAACGTTTTGACAAAAGTGATGATGAAAATGTACATATTGCCTATCCATCAGTGATGAGTATAAGAAGCGTTACAAATAGCAAATACAAACAAATACGACAAATAGCTTGCAAAGGTACACGGTGAGAAGATATTAAGATACCCGTATCACTCGTTAGTGTCATGCTTGCCATTGCAAATCATGTTCCGCTTATATTGGATTAAGAAGGAATTTGTGATGTTTTCCCCAATAGATTGTGTTAAAGTCGCATGACTTTGGCAATACTGACTCTATAAAACCGTGCTATAGTCAGTTCATAGGTTATTTAAAACAAAAAAAAGAAGAGGGCTTCGACCCAAAGTCAGCATAACGCTTTGCAGGCTTACGAAAGAAATTGTAAGGCTTGGCACGGATTGGATTAGGTTACGACATCACAATGGCTATCACTAAAGATGGTCTAATAAATAAATCGGTTTAATAGGGTGCATCTAAGACATGCGAAAGATTCATTTGAGGTTTGATGAAAGAACGGCTCGAACTTTTTTCTCAATCTATAAACACAAAAAACAAAACAATTTTTGACTTTAACCATATTTATCCATCTATGTATCCGTCCATCCATCAAATCGTTTTATCTTTTCCCTGTGTTGTTCTCATAAAACGTCATAAAACATAAGACAAAACACTTTTGCAAAAAATCACAAAGGAAGTCTGTGTTTATAAAAGTTATGATCTCTGATAGATTTTAATGACAACACGGCTACGGAAAGTCGGGATTTTACGATAAATATGGCCAAATGGAAATCTATAAGGTGTATAAGGTTATATATCCATTTCGAAGGGTGATTGTAAACGTATCCATCTCTCTGGAAGAGTTCATTATGCGATTTTGTTTTTGCAGTTCTCTTAATAGCTATAGGCAATAAATTTCCTAGATAGTCCCAATTGGTAATCGAAAGTTCTCTTGAGAGACAGAAAGAGAGAAAGAGAGAGAGAGAGAGAGAGAGAGAGAGAGAGAGAGAGAGA